>JAJJMB010010432.1:482935-498434 GCA_023531105.1 Papaver atlanticum
TATTTACTTTATTTTGCTAATACAAATAACCTATCAATTACACAGCTCTCTGTGGGAACGATCTCTTACTACCGCTATATTACCAGTTAATTAGTGGAAAATATATTTATTAATTTTTTGAGCCTAAGAAAGCCCATACAAATTTTGGCGCCGTTGCCGGGGAACGATCTCTTACTACCGCAATTTCTTTGTATGTCACATCAAATTTTAACTCCTTTTTATTTATCATACAAATTTACCTATTCAAAAAGGGGAGACTTGGTCTGGAAATAGTGTGGTGAGCGAAGGTGTTGGTTATGATGAACGTCTTGACCAATTGATCCAAGCGATGGCGCAACATAAACAAGAGCTCCATACAATTGAACAGAAATGATATGAGCAACTCCAAGAACTTCAAGAGGGCATGAACAACTTAAGAAGGGACATGAATCAAATTAAGGAGGAAATGTAGAAGGATGAGCAACCTTTGAAAAGCCTTTGTAACAATGATGAAGTTATTCAAGCTCCGGATCTTTATAATGATCATTCGCCTATTCAAAAGGAGGAGCCTTGGTATTACCGAACCATTATTATGAACGGTGTGACATACTCAAATGCATATCAATGTTACAATGAATATCCAGATTACAATATTTTTAGGCCGGTTGATTTGCAAGAAATAGACCTGATTATTCCCTCGACGGATACTCATATAGAATACCCCAAAATTTACACTGAAGAAGAGTTCATGGGAGCTGAATTTGATTCGGATGACGAGGTTGTTGAAGAGATGGAGATTGACAATGAAACCAGATTGATTGAAGTCGTGGAAGACCCAATTGAGGCAACTAATAATAGTTCAATAGAGGACCACGATATACTTGAGGTAAATAATTCACTGTTAATTAAGAAAGATGAGGATCCGATACAAGGTTTTTCTAAACCTTTGCATAATTCTATATCTATTAATCCTTTCCATCCAATTGAAGTAGTTACTCAAAGAGTTGTTAACCCAACTTTTAAGAAAATACCTCACTTAGGATTGGAGTTGTGTGCTTCCAAAGTTTTAACGGATTATTTTTCTTTTAAGTATCCACCACTTGATGTGTTTGATTCGAGTATTGTGCAGGTTCACCAAGCTGAGGAACCTTTTGAAGTTCCAGAATTCTATGTTCTCTATCCACTTCCGAATGTAGAAAGGACTAAGTGTGGGGGAAACTTCAATAAAGTTTTAGCTTCAATATTTATATTTTGTGCTAATATTTTTGTGAAGCTGTTATTTGAACTGCAGATTGTTATTTGGAATGATAACCAAATTTTCAGATTATTGGTGTACGGATGATAACAACAATGTCGGGCTGACGACGTTAAACCAAGCGCAACGTGGGAGGCAACCCATTGGTTTTGTATTTCTATCCCTTTTGTTTTTAATTTTCTTAGTTTTTCATATCATATCTTGCATTCCCATCTTAGATTTTACAAAGTCCTATATCTATAATGAAAGTTTTGACGAAGCTATTTTCGTCAGAAAATTCTGACTGCGCAGTTGTCACGAAAACAGCTCTCGAGACTTCATACGGAGTCCGATTTGAGTGGTTGACCCCAACTTTTAAAGAGGTCAGACTCATCTTTCTTTTCCAAAAATAAAATCTGAATTCGGAGTCTGTTAAGTTGGAGCGATAGGCCTGGACATTTGAGTTTCGGTATTTTTCCATAACTTTTTCAGATTGCATGTCTGTCAGTCCGGAGGTCATAAAAGTCAGACAGTTTATCGAAATACTGTGCCCTTTTGATACTCTATAGAAAAGACGTAGGCGAACAACTTTCGTTTAGGATGTTTTTCCTAGTTCCCTACCCATTTGTACAGTTTTCGAGTTTTTTTTCCAAGGCTATTATGTCATAAATCAGAATTTTCGGTTTTGAACATTGAGGACAATGTTGAGTTTAAGTGTGGGGGAGTAGTTAAGCATGTTTGGATTGCTTATAAAATAAAAAAAATAATACTCTTTGATTTCTTGCATTCTTGAGACTTCATATTTTGGAGTTAATTATGAGCTATTTAGGATTACACTCTAAACCTTTTCAGGTTGAAACAGTTCTTACGGTTGTAGATTGAGTTCAATTTTATCGTTCTAAAATCCTTAAATGTATACATTCATAATTGAATGTGAAACTCAGTTGCTAGCAATAGCATGGTAGTCATTTGAAAGATTCATCCTCGCAATTAATCATTACTGAATCACTTTCTTTTCATTTTTGCAGTTTTATGTTTCTCTAAAGTGATTTGGTGGGATCCTGATACTGTCGTGGATGTTGTAGCAAGGTAATCATTGGTTGAGTATATAAAAGCCCCATAGACAATTGTCTTACACTCATAAAGAGTGAGCCGAAAAAAATAAAATAAAATAAATATATATATATAAGGCTCCTCTTCATTTATCGACATTAATAATTCTGTGATAGGTCCGGAATTGCGGACTAATCATGTAGTCGATGAAAATAAAAACCATATCATCATTATATAGCAAGTCAAAAAGACTATTGATGAGGTTCTTGACACTTGGATAGCAGTATGTGTGAAACGTAGTCCCTGTCTCTGTCGCCTAAACAAGTGTGGAATGCAGGATCCAAGGAAATTATCACGTACTTGCTGAAAAGGAACATGCGCTTAGAGTATCTAATCATGTAGTCGAGTTAAATGGGTGCTTCTCTCAACTATTGCGCTATAAATAATCCTTTGGCGACATTCATACAAGTATTGTGGGTAACATCTTTCACTTTAGTCAACATTTGCACACTTCACTTTTCTATTTCCATTCTCTTATCTATCCATGTGATTTCAGTATGCGAGTGTTGTGACAAACGTTGCAACAAGTACGATGACTATCTTAGTAGAGTTTTGCAATCAGGTTGAATGTCACACGTAAGTAATTGCTTGTGTGTGATGATTGAAATATATGTGGGATGTTTGCAGCTAAAGAACTTATGCAGACTAATTATTTAGCTACTATTTTGTGTCTATCCTTAGTGGTTCTTCCAAGGCGAGAGATTGGAGTAGGTTTTGTGGGTATACCTCTTGGAAGCCCTCACGAGACTATAACTCGTCCACTAGGGACACCTAGGGGTTTAAAGGCATGTTGCATTAGCTAAGTGCAACCGTTTGCTCGACGACATGGAGTTGTTGTATTTAGAATTACTTTATTTTAGTTTGCTCGAGGACTAGCAAAGGCTAAATTTGGGGGAATTTTATAAGTGCATAATTCATATGATTTTAGTGTCCATTCCATACTTGTTTTAGCTATTATTCTTGCATATTTTCGTATCATTACTCTTGTTTTCTCTTATGTGTTTCTATTAGGTGAATCATCCAAAAAGGAGCTACAAAGTGCTGAAAAGATCTATGAAGAGAAGTATTCCAAGTATCCAAGTGCCCAAGTCCAAGAGAAGTGGAAGAAGTGAGACGAAAAGGAACAAAACGCTCAAAATCAAGAGACGGGCCAAAGACCGAGATTAACTCATTCAAATTAAGAATTTCTCATCACCATCTTGAATATAATTGAAAGATAAAAATAATGCAAAAAGAATGAGTTCATTCCGAGTTCGGACGAAGAAGTTGTGGCCAAAACGAGTTTTTATCGAATACCGAAGATAGTAAAGTATGCAAACGGGTACGCATACTTAATTCCGAAAATTTCTGCTGGAATTTGTGGTACGCATACAGGTACGCATACTTAGCAAGCATGCATACGGGTATGCATACTTGGAATGCCTAAGGTCATGTTTGGGGTCGTTATTTCGTATTTTCAGGTCGGGTTCTTGAACCGAACTAGATACTTGGAGGCCAAGAATTGTAAACCTATATAAATAGGTATTAGGCCTTCCAAAGAACATCATCGATAATCTCATATCACAAGTTCTACATCAAAAACCTAGGGTTTACTCCTTTAGGAGAAACCACCATTATTCATCTTCTTTGTAATATGAGTAGCTAAATCCTTTGTTGATTAGGGATGAATTCAATGTTCTAAGCGTGAAGCTTTATTAATAATACAAATCTATTTGAAGTTTTTATCATCATCGTTTGTTTTAATTATATCTAGGGTTTATGATTGATTCTTAGATTGGTTTGGGTGCGCAACTATATTAGTCTATTAATCATTCTATTGCTAGTAGTGAGTTGAACGATCCGTAATTGTCGTACATCTCCTACACAAGTAGAAAATGTGAGACCTTGCAGAGGGATTCTGTAAAGCAATCATGTGTGGAAACAACACTAGTAAGTGAACCGAGTGTACTGAGTTTAACTGTTGGAATAAAACCTAAATTCACGAACCCTAAAGCGTTCAATCGAGTTACACCTTGTAAGCGTACCTCAAGGCGGCTCAGTTGGATAGAATCCGGTGACTAAGCGTACCTGTTATCCGGTGATACAAGGATTTTTGGGGATAGCTAAGCGTACCTGCTATTCTACGGTTGGTGATGAATGGTTCTAACGAAAGATAGATAAGTATTCTAATCCTGTTAACGCTTGGTAACGGCGAAAGATTCCTTAATCATCTCTTTAATTTATTATTGTCTTTTTATTTATCTTACAACCAAACCCCCCTTTTGTTATTTACTTTATTTTGCTAATACAAATAACCTATCAATTACACAGCTATCTGTGGGAATGATCTCTTACTACCACTATATTACCAGTTAATCAGTGGGAAATATATTTATTAATTTGTTGAGCCTACGACAGCCCATACATGACCCAAAGTCGAAGACTTATAAACAAATCTGTCTCCTACGAAAAAGTCTATTCTGATAGATAAATCTGTCTTCCACATAAGTACCCATGAATTTTTTGTTCTGTCTTTTGATAAATCAAGGTGAACAGGAACCAATTGATAATCCGGTCTTATATTCCTGAAGAACAGCCTAGAAATATCAATCACCTCACAATAACTTAACTATATGGCAGTAGAACAAGCTATTGTGGAATCACAAAGAATGAGACGTAAAGCTTTGTGATTACTTTTTATATATTACATATCGGAGATAAATCTCGAGCCAATCTTAGAGAAGATAGTACTCAATACGATAGAACAAGTAAGATCAGAACACGCAACTACAGAGAAAATAGTTGGGTCTGGCTTCAGAATCCCAATGAAGTCTGTAAGTCGTTAACCTATAATGGTTTTAGGAAAAACCTAGGTTAAAGGAGAATCGACTCTAGTACGCAACTAGTATCACACAGAAGGTGTGGGGATTAGGTTTTCCAGTTGCTAGAGTTCTCCCTTATATAGTCTTCAAATCAGGGTTTGATAGCTTAAAAACAAAGCAATCAATATTCACCTTTAGATGAAAACCTGATTTAAGATTCAAGCTAAGTTTACTTAAAACCAAAGCAATATCTCTCGACCGTTAGATGATCTTAGCTTGTTACACACAAATGAAATATACCTTCATTTAGATATGGGTAACCGTACCTAAACGTGTAAATTGAGTTGGCTAAACAATAGTTAACCGAAGTTAGCCATATGAACACTTTTGTATTAACCACATTCATCTAACACTTCTAAATCAAATATGATGATCAATCAAACATAAAAGATAATCAAATGAATCTAATTGTGTTACTCATAGAGTTGTTCAATTGTTTATATTCTCATAGAAGTATACAAGACACAATCGAAACAAAATCAGATTTGCTTCATGATTGTACAAAGTACTTATTCAAGAATCAATTCATGAACATTAAGCGACGGTTTGCAAAGATTGCATTCCTTAATTTATAAACGTATTTGTTCATGAGTATGAAATCATACTTAACCGATTTTAGAACTTTAACCACTTAGTTTGCAAACGGGTACGCAAACTTAAGTTCCGAACTTTGGTCTTGTCCAGCAGTTTGCAAACCGGTATGCATACTACCATCCCGGACCGTAACTCAGGTAGAACCGTTCGCATACTAGTATGCATACTTGGTTCCCGGACTTTAACAGTTAAAACCGTTCGCATACTGGTATGCAAACTTGGTTTCCGGACCTGAATCATACCACAACAGTTTGCATACTGGTATGCATACTGTGATGTATCCAAACAAAGGTTAAATGTTCTAAACTCCCATTTCAATCACTAGGGATTACCCGTGCCATAACGGCACGGGCTATTTCACATTGTTCTGAGCTGGGTCATTAAATATTTTCTCAACACCAATGGATATGTACTCATATGTTTTTGTTTTATTTCCATAATTATTTCAGAGAGTGATTAAGCTGGGGCTGATTTTGGTTGTACACCGAGAAGAAAAGCACAATGAGATTTCCATGAGGATCAGGGAATATATCGATGAACTTTAAATTCAGAACAAAAACATTTCAAATGACAACTGTGAACTGTGCTAGAACCTAATAGGTAATTAGCTCCTTAAAATGGCTTCAGCCTTCATCTTTATAAGAAACTCAAAAATAAAATAAAAATGTTCATTTCTAGACATAAACTTTGAATGTAATTCAGGATTTCCTTCAACCCGCATTTATTCCTCCAGGCTGCTTTACAACTTCGACATAGATGGCAGTATAACTACACCTGCAATATGTTTGAAGAAATTGATTAAGAACAAATAGGACTGTAGTAAATATTTTATATGTTACTGTACTTTTTTTGGTATAGATACAGTACCAATCAGGACCTGTCAGCATTGAGTTGCGGCTTTAAATTGTTGCTGCATGGATTCAGAATTAATAAATGAGTAGACAAATTTTCAGTAGCATCGCAGATACATCTTAGATTTGGTAAATGAATATATTAAAAACAAAATCGCTAACACTGCTGTCAATCAGGACCATTTGAAGCTTAATAATTTCATTTGTGTTATAGCCAAGGTTTTCCCAACTGCCGGCAATCTTTGCTTGGATTTTGGGGATGCAAACATTAGACAGTGCATATTGTGGGGCTTCAAAGGAGTTACTGTGTCCTTCCATTTTTGTGCTTGATACTGTAGTATCAAATTTAGAATTGTTAGGCAGTACGGTGTTCTGAAGAAACGATTGCAATAATGGGGATGAAAATATCGTGATATGCAAAACAGGGAGTGAGTTTGATGTGGTGGTGAGCAGGGTGAGAGTTTCAAGGATTTAAATAGTAATCCGGTAATAAGATGCATTATTTATTTTTTGGTATCATAGGTAAAATTATTTACTCACAAAGGAAAAAAAAGACCAACCCTGCTAGCACATAACATCAAAAAGTAGCGCACACACAAAAATACAATTAACATCTGTTTGGGTGACAATGCATTTTCTTCATGGCTACAATCAGTAGTCCCAAGAGTTTTTTTTCCCCTCTCACATGTGTAAGGCCAAAATCTGCATCATTAACCCCAGAAATCTTGTCACTTAACTGCAGAATAGAGGGAAAACCTTTCGAATTCATAATACAAAATAGAAGCCCTTTTAACCGTAAAACCCAACACTCCCAAATATTGGCTATACAGCCGGAATGTAACATGAACGCGACGAATATACGGTGATCGAAAGTCCTAAAGGTGAACGAATATTACCGTTCGGAAGATTTCCTTTGCATATAATTAACATATCCATTGCAAAGACTCCTGAAAACTGCATGAAGAAACCAAGGTGTCGACATACTTTACCACACTTACGTATTGAAAGGACATTACAGGTAACTGTCTGGGTTTTACTGGTAGGCTACTGAATCCGGGTAAGCTTACAAACAACATGATAATGTAGCACGACCGCTTAATACTATTAAAATTAAATCGAAAAGCTTTTAGGCTATTAGCTAAGCGATTCAATCAGGCCAATCAGCTTACTAAAATAAATTAAAACGGATTGGTTGGAAGAAAAACACTTCCACAAACTGTAGTCCCGATGAGCTGATAATTCTAAATTTATACTAACGGAAAAGTTGCTATAATTCTAAATTGATATTAATGGAGAACTGATAGTTGATAACTTTGGGCAGAATGCCACATGCTCTACCAACTGAGCTAAGACGGCAAATGATGGTATAATGAGTTATGTCCATTACACGAAGATTATGAGAACCCTGCGGTCAAAAGACTAATATAGGATGATGGGAGGGTTACCTGATCCAATTCATGGAAAACCAAACCGACTAAAAATGCTGCTGACACTATACATAGTGGTGAAAAGTGAGCATATCAATATGTACACATACCTCACTGATCTAATAGCCACGTCTCCTAATGATAAATTTTCCATACAGGGTCGCTTCTACAAAACAAAACTCAAGCCTTCAGTTCAAGATAAAACAAAACGGTATTCCTAAAAAAGAATCAGAAAAAAACACTCTCTAGTCGTTCAGGCAAATATAACAAAATGAAGACAGAGAGACCCTTCAGCAAGGGTAAATAAATATTGTTGAAGGGTAAATAAATTTAGTAAGGAAAAATTACAGCAAGAAAGTTGGTATTAGTAAGATTACCTTGGTTTCCTGTGACCTTCTATATGACTGCCTAGAATTTAAATCTGTGTTGAAATGAACAAATCTAATAAAATTCCAAATTGTCATGTCCACATCACTCCTATTTCACATGTTGTCTTAGGTGCATCTTGTGTGTGTCTTGGAAATCCTAATCATCACTGTGTATGCCTCACTGCTATACATTAAAACTCATCGTCCATACTACAAAGACCATAACCAAATTAACTGATAACATTAAAACACAGTTTGTAGGCCTCCTCAAGTCTCTTGTAGTTTGTATATGAACTGGAAGACCACATAATGTTAGCTGAGTTTATTTTTCGGAGATACCTTCTTCTGCTCCTCTCACTAATCTGGTGGTCAACTTGCTTAACCATCAATTGCCAGCTTGGATTTTGGATGTTGTTGCCCTGCACTTAATGATATGGAGATCCTGAATAAATGCTAAGAACATCAAATAAACGGAGGATATTTAGGACGAATCAAATAATGATGTTGTTCCCGTTCTATTAAGTAGTACCAAAGTAAGCGAATCCTAGATACGACTTTTACTCAGCTTAAACTTCTGTGACCTTTATCGATCCAGCATAATCCATTAAATTTATGGATAAGCTCCAATAGAAAGGCAGTACATCCGAGAAATCCTAGTGCATTGGATCAACACCTAAATATTAGCTAGAAGCAAGAATCTTCAGACACTGAGCTGAATGGAACTAAAAGTAAACCTTTTCAGAAAGTCTGTGAAAAAATAAGCATTGTATTAGATATTAGGAAACCCAAAAATGGAAAAAGATCTAATGAGGACTTTTTGTTTTAAAATTGCATTACAAATTAAACATGGGAAACTGATCACAAATCTACACCACAGTTAAAAATTCCAAAGCATCATGAATCGTTTCTATGGTGAGTTAAAGCATCATGAATCGTACCTTCTCACAAATTGCCTCACCCCAGGATATTCAACTGATCATAAGAATTAAGAAGGAAGTTAGAAAATGGAGCTTAACTATAAAGAGGATCTATAGAACATTTAATGAAGTGCTGTGCGCACCAATTCTTTCCACTTGCTGAGCATAATATATATAAGGCCCAGAGTCAAAGTTTTTTGTTGAATGAGCAATTAACCTTGTTGGATAGTGATTTACCGAGAAAAAGTCTACTGAGTTCCTTAACAACTGTCTATCTTCATCTGTGAATTCTGGAAGCAGATCTCCAAGTTTCTCAGGCATGGTCTTAGGATAGTCCTCCAAAATATGTTGGATCCAAATACCATCCAAAATGAAAATCAATAGGCATCAATTTTATCCTTATCCAAAACAGCCTCTGCCCATTCACAATCAACTACTATGCCTATAATACATAAAACATATAATTACGAATATTACAAAAGGAATACCGTGAATTAAAGCCCCTTTATGTACAAAAACTTAATATGGAAATAATCAACAACAAAAAATTGCGCAGTACTTAGATGAGTGATGATTAACAGATTAAAAGAATAAGTGAGATTAACTATCAGATTAATTTTGACCTGCAATTTCATGATTCAAAAATTAAAACCAATGATGAAATTAACAAAACTCATGATTCAACTTATGAAAGTAAAAACACCCATGATTTGAATGATGAAATTAACAAAACAAATCCATATTACCAACCTTAAGATTTTCGAGAAAGGTGTCGACTAAACTATCATTGGAAAATTTAAGATTCAATTTTTTTATAGAAAAACCACGATCAAGTTCCCGTCTCCTGCTTTTGTTATCCTTACTCCAAACGTTCTCTTTCTGCTTCCCTTTTCTGACCCCAGTACCTACAGCAGACTCATACACAAATAAATGAAAAAGGTTAAATCTTAGCAGATCAAAGTAAAGCGAAAAACGAAAAGAAAAAGAAAAACACCTATAGGATTTTTGCCATGCTGAATTTCTTGAAGCTCGTTGTTGTAAGAACACGCCGAAGATTATTTTTCTCAAAGTTGAATGAAGACGATTAGTTAGAACTCGAATGTGAAGGATTGTGAAAGGTTTATTGGGTGTTTCATTATGAGGAGTAACTCGAATGGGTGAATAATTTCTAGGGTTTTAACTTTTAAGACGTTACGGAATAGAAAAAGGGGAAAGAGAAATGAATTGAATTAATTTGCCTCATTAAAACTATCGTGGGATGTAAACGACGGGGAGGGGAGGGGGTGGGAAGATCCCAGCCACCATATAGAAAAATCAATAAATCTCAGCCGTTACGTGACACACCAAACACTACTGTTTTATAAATATTGATTGAAACATCCTTAGAAGACGACAATAGCAGTCTCACACAAACTATTAGCTTATAAGTAATTTTCAAGTGATCGAATGATCAATACGAAACATTCCGAGTCGACATCAAATGACTGTGTCACACAAATCATGTAAGATGTATCAAGACAATTTTCACATGATCATCTTTTGACTTATTATTTAGTTTCCAACAAATAAATTGTTTCCAACTAAACTAGTCAAAAATAATGATGAACGTAGCTAAAGCAAAAGGCTTTCAACACATATTTCGAGAAATATATAACCGAGTTAAACTCAGCTCGAAATATCAAATGTGTATAATATAAAAGTCTATATAGCTATACGACTTAGTCTCAAGAAATACTAAAACAAAAAAAAACGCATAAAAAGGAAAAATAAAATCTAAAATAAAATGAAAATACTGTAAAAAATAAAAATAAACCTAAAAATTAATCTAAAAACAAGTCTGCGTCGGCGGCGCCAAAAATTGATGTGATTTCAATAATGTTGTAGTAGTAAATAAGATTCGAACTCTAAGACTTGTGAAGATTGAATTTAAAGATTTAATGAAAATAATATTAAAAAACGAGAGTTACTAGGACTAGGATTCCACCGAATTTATATCATAAGGCTCAATTGTTTATTCTTCAGCAATTATCGCTCAATAAATAAAATAACATTGTCTCTTATTTTTGCCAAGGTAGATTCTCAAAATATTATTTATAAATCATAAGCATGGGACATCAAAACGTTTAAGCAAGCATGACCCATCAAATAAAATAATAACTAATTAATTCAAATCATAAATCAAGTTTAAATAAGTGCAAAAGTCATAAAAAGAATAAAATAAATTTACCCATGTATGAAATCCGGATTCCTCCATCGACCCAGTGATGGGGTTTAGCTCCTCATGTTGTAGACACTCTCAAAATAGTTTTTATAGCTCAAAATGGTGCTTACAATGAAGAAAAGAAGAGAACATAACATAAATCAGGAATTTGCAACGCTTGATGGACGTTACAAACCCACCGTTACAACTCAAAACAACTATTACAGAAAACTATATTTGGGAACTGACGTAGAAAAACTGTCACTAAGCCGAGAAAAGGTGACAGTTTTAAAACGACAGACCTGTAGCGTGGTCTGTGTTCTTCGTCTTCTACCTCTCTGCAGCAGCAGAGAAGTTTCTATAACTTTTCCTCTTCAGCTTTGTAGGGTCCCCAATCACTCGATAAGTCTTTTAAGATACCCGAATACCCTTTTTATACACAACTGCATCCAAATCTCTAGTATTAAACTCCAAAATCTTCTTCATTACTTCGGAAATATTTTCTTTCCCTTTTTGTAGCAGCACGAGAATAACTCTTCGTTTCTTATCCTCTAACGCGTCTGATAACACCCAACACACTCTAAACACATTCTTACACGCCTCAGATTACGTCAAATACTCTCAGGCCACACAAAATCTCCAAACATAACTCGGAGAATCCCGAGAATATCTTCCTTCATCTCTTCTCATTAAATTCATGTAACTTCCCTTTTCTTTCGAAATCAAAAGACTTACCATCCCTGTTTAGTTGTAACAGGGTGGTATCAATCCAAAACAGGCAACAAATCCGAACAAATCACGTTGAAAAATCCTATGAATATCATACTCCCTTGTCTTGCTTCGAATGGATTATCCAGCCAATTTTAGTTGATTCCAAAGCCCATACCATCCCTGTCTTGCTGAATTAAGCCGACCCAACAAAAATCAGCTATTCAATCTCATGAAATCACGTCCAATTCTTGAATCCAAGTTCTGTCAGTTCACTGTACCACTTTCCCGCCAAAACCGAAGTTGAAATAAAAAAGATGAAGGTGCCCCTTATCCGAATGTGGAGTCCCTTTAGCAGCTGTCATGGGTATCCCTTAGTAATTTGGTGGGTGCCTTTAGTAATTTTTCAGTGGTGTTTTTAACACTTTTGTAGGGTGCTCCGAGTACTTTTTCTGGGTTCCTTTAACACGATTCTGGGGTGCCTTTAGTAATTTTCTCGGGGGGGGGGGGGGGCCAACTATCAATTTTCGAGCAACATTCTCCACAAGAGTTTATTTCCTTAAAAAAGACATAAAACAAGTTTATTAGAGAAATAATGAGTCCTAGCTAATGTAGTTATGGGTGAAAATACGTCGCACTTTCGTGCTTATCATGTTATACTCAGCATCATTGTTGTTGAAGATCCGTAGCCATAACAATAAGAAAACAATTGTTCTCAATTATTGTTATACAGTGTCATAGTATTATTACACAACATCAAAGTTCAATTGTATCACAACTTTGACAATAATACTACAGTGATATGTATCACTCCTCCTTAGTCAATACTTCATCTCATAATGAAAACCACTCCCCCTTACATAATGATCTGTAAACCATATGTATGTAGTGTGAACTACAAAATAATTTTCCCCCTTTTGTCAATATAAATTGGCGGTAAAAAAATTGATCACGCAGCGCGGGATCAAAATTGAATTTACAGCGTAATATTCGTTGGATGTTGGAGATATGATGTCATCAAACTAGGTACTTAACTACGGTTAACTATCCTATTTTTGTGTAAACCGGCGAACTTTGACCAAATATTTCCGAATAGAAAAAATTTAATACCAGAATTTCCCACGCAATCTTTATTTTTGGCGCGAAACGGGGATCTTTCACATCTTTCATTCTTTAGGAAAACCTAGAATTTTACGATCTATAAATCTGAAATAAGAAGTCGCGCCTCCAGAATACAATCACCAAAACAATATTTACTCATCTTGCAGACCTAGTACTACAGGTAACTTTTTTCTTATTGATAATAAACATTTCTTGATTCTATTACGATTATGTTATAGCAGTACAACCTTACGATTTTGTTATAGTTATACAAAGATCTATAATCACGTCCCCTTTTTCTTATAATCATTTAGTATAACAAGTTAATTAATAATATGTGGTTATGGTCCTAAGGTTGTATTGAAAACATTTGCTTTCTGAATTCTCAATATGATGAATCTGTATACACAATATGTTAACTTGAATATCAATTGTCATCCAGGTCATGGTTGTTATTGAAGATCATTCTTTTCCGGGAGACAAAGATAGTTTCTCTACTAGAGATGATGACTCAATTAGCACAGACTCAGAAAAGGTCGACCCAATCAATGGAGTACCGAAAATTGGTATGGAATTTGATTCTGAACAACAAGCTTATGATTATTATAATCGGTACGCTAGTGGAATTGGGTTTAGTATACGTAAAGGTTCGAGCACTCATCGCAAAGATAAAGTGGTCTCTAGAAGAATTCTTCAATGTTCAAATGCAGGAACGTACAAGAAGCGTCCAAGGGGATCCCCTTTAAAACCACGTTTGCACTCCAAAACAGATGCAAAGAATGGCAGTGGTATTGAAAAGCATGGGAAGCCAATTCAAGGCAATGATGTTTCATCTAATCTCCAATACAGTGAGCTGGCACATATGGCTCTATCTTTAGCCGTGAAAGGCACAAGCACTGGAACTTCTAGTTTATATACTAAGAAGTTGCTTACTGGAGCCATAGGAGAGTTGGATAATTATTTGAAGTCTACTCAAGGTGATCAGACCGAAAAGATGGAAAATGTTCCAAATGCGAACAGTGGTAACACGGGCG
Organism: Papaver atlanticum; assembly: GCA_023531105.1. NCBI lineage: Eukaryota > Viridiplantae > Streptophyta > Magnoliopsida > Ranunculales > Papaveraceae > Papaver > Papaver atlanticum. The sequence goes on from JAJJMB010010432.1 coordinate 497,323, forward strand.
AAGCAAGTCTCCAATTTCAGTTAGGTGATAGACGCATTTATGTGTCTATTTTCATCTCTATTGTATATATTTTTAGTACCCATTTTTGTACTTATTATGGTGTTTTATGTCTTTGTAGGTATTTTTAGAGAAATAAGCTCTTGCAACGGAATTGGCTCGTTAAGTGGTGTTTTACACCCCAGGATGAAGTACTAAAGGCACCCCAGAAATGCACCGGAAGCACCCCAGAAATACACCGGAGGAACCCCGGAAAAAAATGTTGGAAACACCCCAGAAAAAGTGTTAAAGGCACCCACAAAAATTACTAAAGGCACCCTAAAATTGGATAAGGGCGCCCCCAAGGCAGCCGAGCTGTTAAAGGCACCCGAGTTTTGGATTCAGGGCACTTCACCTTCATCATTTGAAAATGGATTTTTGGCGGGAATTTTTTTTTATTTCACTAGCAGTGTTTCGATCGATTTTTGATGATGTTATGAAGAGATTAAAGGGCTGATTTCTTATGGGTAGTTGTGATATGACCTAATAAACATGTTTTGGGCTTTAGGTTCGACCAAATTTGGCTGAGTAATCCGCAAGAAGAAAACAGGGAGAAACGAATATTTCACGTGTTGAGATGATTTTGTGGAAGATTTTGTGGAGTTTAGAACGAGTTTAACACGTTTCCAGCGTGCAATAAGTGTGTGGAGATCAAACAGATGCGTGGAGGAGATAAACAGGGGAAGAATCACGTAAATATTATCCCCGAGTAAAAGAAAATATTTTGGATTTATTAGCAAGATTTTTACGTGTTGATTGATATAAATAGGTTGATTGGGGTCTCACTGAAGGGGGGGAGTTTATAGAGAGAGTTGGGAGCAGTTAGGAAGAACCAGAGAGTCGAGAAATCAAGTTGCAGGAAAACTCCATTTTCTGCTGCTGTGAAGAACACGAAGAACATTGGACGCACGCAGAACGTCGTTTTTCAACAGTGACAACGACAACTGTTTGTGGGTCGTATTGCAACAGTGTCAACAACACTTCATTTTTATCGTTCTCTGTAACAGCTCGGTTTGTAACGAACAAAAGTGTTACAAACCCGGTTTTTATCAATTTTTCTCCTATTTCATCATTTG
>JAJJMB010010432.1:498834-708275 GCA_023531105.1 Papaver atlanticum
TAATGATGAGCTAATTCTCGCGTAACCAAGGCATGGAGGAAGCTATTTATGCATGAATAATTGGTAACTATTCTATTTTTCTCTAATTTGTATTTTATAATTCACTCAATCACTACTTTGTAGAATTTTAATTGTTTGCATAATTTTCCTAATTAGTTGTGATTCAATTAGATAGGTTATGCTTTGATTAGATAATCTATGCTTAAGGGATACAATTAATGTTTGAGAATATGCTTGATAATTTGTGAATTAAGAAAAAGAAATTTTAAAAATAATTAGAGTTTTGGAATCTTTATCATCATTTATTCATGTGTAATAGTGGAATCTAGTGTCTTGGTTATTTTCACTCTAAAAAAAAAAACAAAAACAAATTTGGATTAAAATTTTCTCTACTTTTAGTTTAAATTAATCTAGCTTTCACAAGTCTTACGAACTCATTCTTACCACTATTAAAAATTACATCATTAGGTGCCAACATTACCTTACGAGACCCTCCTCAAAAGAAAAAAACTAGCAAAAATGCTAGGAGAATCAAGCCGGCAATAGATAAAAATAAATCGAAACGTCACTCCAAATCTACAACCAAAAAAGCAGTGACGAGACCCCTAGAACCAAACCAACGACTGCAAAAAGGAAGAGGCAATCTCAGGAAGAGCCATTAAAGGAGAAAGAAAGGGCGAAGAAGAATAAGCGTGCCCAAACTAAACCGGCAAAGAAGAATGGTAATGGGAAGAAAAAAGCTTATACCGAACCAACCAATTCAGGTGTGTAATTATTACATCTCTATTATAGGTATTAGTTTTTGATTTTTCTTTCATGTACATTTTGGTTGTGTGCATCATTTTCATATAAAACTAAGACATATATTTGCTAATATATATGAAAATGTTGAAGAAGTATCTCCATTTGGTTCAGATGTACAAGAAATATCTCCCTTTGGTTCTCCTTTTAGTACTGACGTAGAAGAAATAACTCCAGCACATACTATGGATGTTCATAACAAGGAATCACTCTCATGTGGAGTTTTAATGCCGTCTTCATTAAATGTCAGTACTATCTTAAGCAACTCAACTAGCCAAGAAAATTTTACCTATCAAATAGGAGATTCTACCATGTCGTCGATACCTTGCTACCATCCGCAGCAAGTTCACTCCGAGGTTCGTACTTGATTGAACTATTTCTCTAATTAAAATAAGCTTGACATGTATATGGTAAATAACTATATGATATACTACGTATATATTAGGAACCAACTATGATTGAAGGTGAATCAACTCATCAGATCAACGGAAGTTTAGGATCAAATTAGGTAAAGATCTTTATTACTTGACTAATCTACTGTGTCTCTTATTTGTCTCCTGCCATATTTTCTTGATGCGTGCAATAATATACACTAGCTCGAATGGGTCCATGAAGTATGTATAGTCATTATAGTGTATAAATAACTTGTTTGCATATTTATAAAACTTATTGTACTGGTGCAGAGCTTTCTAGCCCTTTTATCACAACAACGTTATCCCGACTAAAATTGGGCATGCGAAGTCCAAGTTTCTGTTAAACACCCTACTTGGTTAGTACCACTGTATTTGTTGATTTCATATTATTTTTTTAGTGTGTAACTTGAATCCCTAGAAGATGTAGGTTTGAACCTTACTATACTCTAATAGAACTAACAAACACTTACTTATTGCAGGTGCGTGTTTTCTTGGAGTGGACATTTCTTATCTGTTAATTGGGCAATTTGCAGAATTGATAATTTCGCAAACTAAGTTTTTAATATTACACAGTATTGCTTGAGAATTTCATGTTTTGAGAATTATATTGGATGTCTATTTACAATATTTTATGCCCAAATTGAAAAAAAAATCAGCAACTGTTATTGATTCATGTATAAACAATCCAATATAGACTACTCAGGACCCAAGGATATCCGAATTGTATGATAGCAGTTGTGGATATAACCCAGGGATACATATTATATTGTATGTACTATTGCCGGGCACAGAAACTGTTCTCCCTTCTTGTGGTTCCTGTTATACTATCAATGTGCACTACTCAAAAGTACTTATAGAAAGTTCTGGATGTCACCAATTAACGAACCTGGTAATACTACTCTTCACAGCTTCAGTGTTTGGATTGAATTAATCCCACTGGCACTAATCACTAAGAGTCCGAATGCACAAAACAGTTGGCGCCAGAATCAAAGATAATAAGAGGTATCTAACTTGGCGCCAGAAAGTAATAAGGAAACAGAAAAAGGAAAGCGAATATATGAAAGTTATTTGGTCAAAGTTCGCCGGTTTCCACAAAAATATGATAGTTAACCGTAGTTAAGTACCCAGTTTGATGACATCATATCTCCAACATCCAACGATTATTAGGTTGTGAATTCAATTTTGATCCCGCGTTGCGGAATCAAAAAAATTTCCTAAATTGGCAAAGGTACGAAAACTAGCGGGATCATAGTGGAATTCTCAAAGAGATTATTCATGACTAAAAGAGAACATATCAACTTGGTCTCGATGATTTCACATAGTCGAAACTTAGTGTATTCATCAAGGAGTTTATAAAGATACAAGATAACTCCTACAATATTCCACAGCCGCACTCCCCACAAAGATTTTGCAATTAAGCACAAGTTCAATTAAGAACTCTCCCCCATAAAATGTCATTCCCGAAAGAACAACAAGAGCGACCTTACTTTTACAAAAAAAAAAGGATTTCTTTGGATATTAACGAATTAGATGAATCATGAATTTGTATCCAGAAAACTCGAATAAATTAACCACAAGAGGACCTTAATGATTAATTTAATCGAAAATGCTCAACATAAGAAAACTTACGGAGCCATACAATACTTTCACATAGAAGTGGATCAGGGAAAGATCAATACTGCGGAATATTCAAAAGTTCATTCTATCTTTTATCAATATTTGCATAATGACATAATAGACTTAACTTTTGACATATATGAGATACTTATAGTTCACGGACGTAAACACACATATCCCATAATATTTTTGCAATATATAAAACCAATAAAGATTAATACTGCAAAATCATCTTCCAAATAACTTAGAATTTAAATAAATAAATCTAAAACATTGCAAGATGAAAATCGTTGGCAATAGCTATGTGTAATCACAATATTTTCTATTCCGAACCCTAGTTATCCTTCTTAAAGCATAAGAATAAATTCTCATAAGAAGTTTCCTAGACAACAAAACGAAGAGACAAACCTGTAAAAAACAAACTCGTAATGAACATACAAGATGATTTGCCCTTAGAAGGTAGAATCAATTTTTTTCGCACGGATTTACACCAAGAATGGCTACCAAAGGCGTATAAAAAGATTTTCTTAAAGAAAAAAATACAAAGTAATTAACGACCATGCATCGTAGTTCACATAAGAGGATTGTGATTATTCAAGAATCACAGAGTAACGTGTACTATTGCCCATTCTTGAACTTTCCTCTTTGTGATTCACTAACAACATTCTTAAAAAGCTACAAATGAGCTTATAAGAGAATTACTCCAAGAATCCAAGTGCCCAAGTCCAAGAGAAATGGAACAAGTGCGACGAAACGGAGCAAAACACTCAAAAACAAGAAACGGGAAAAAGACCGAGATTAAATCATTCAAACTCAAGATTTCTAATCACTATATTGAAGAGAATTCAATTACAAAAATATTGCAAAAAGAATGAGGATATTCCAAGTTCGGACGAAGAAGTTACAGCCAAAACAAGCTTTTATCGAATACCAAAGATAGGAAAAGTTTGCAAACCGGTTTGCAAACAAGATTTCGTGACCTGGAGCTGTTTGCAAACCAGTATGCGAACTGAAGTCCCTGAATTTTAACTTTAAATGATCGTATGCATACCTAGTATGTGTACCACGAAGGCCAAACATCCCGAACTACTATTTTGAAAACCTTAAACATAAATCAAGTTAGATAGACATGAACGATACACAAGGTACATGGATCATTATAAGTACTTTAAGCAAATAATAAAAACATAAATCTTGCTCAATTTTATAGACATGCCTTTTTAGAGGAATCCAATCGAATTCTACAACCTTACCAAAGATTCAAAATCTTACCTAACACAATATGTGCGCCCCAATTCTCGTGCTTCCCTCACCGTATACATAACATGGCATTCCTTGGTGAGGATGCACTTACAACACAATCAATTTGTGTTGAGGTGAACAATGTCTTGATCACCACAGGTGACAGAAATCGACTTTTTCGCAATTATCGATTTTTCACAATCTATAGTCTTGGGTTACTTTACTATTTCTTCCACCAATTCTTGTGTTTCACTTTTTGATTATCATGAAAGAGATCGCTTTTAGAACCTTTCATATTCAAATCCATATTTCCAAAGAACTCTTTAACTTCCAACATTATGGATATAGCCTTCTCCATGGTCATGGAATTTTCTGGGAGATCATTCCTTTTCACACTCAAAGCATCATTGGCTTTCTTTGGTGCCCAATTCTGAGTGCATTTAGAAACAATATGAACCTTCTTCCCATTACTCTCTTCTAGATTTCTTGGAAGAGAATTGGATTGACTATTCTTTTGCAAGTTAGTCAATTTCCAATTGGGAGCATCAGATCTTATCTTCGTCTTTATGAAGTTATCCTTTTGATAACCATTACGATCATGAAAAGGATTCGCATGATGTTTATAGGCAAATCTAGGTTTATCACAGCACCGATTCCTTTGCCTAAAGGTTGGATTGTTACAACCTGTAATGTTAAGGGGATTAGCCTTAACATAAGATCTTGGTTTCACAACTTCTTGTGATGCCCAAACAAGAAAATCATGAAGTTTCTCATTCCTTATACGAAAACAACATCTCCTTTCTAGGTGACCTTTATTTCCACAATAATGACAAATATAAGGAATGTTCTTACCAGGATTCGTATGTACTGTTTTTGGAGGTTGATATACTTTTCTCTTTAGAACCTTAAACTGCCGGTGAAGGTATTTCACTTTTTCCATCAGTAGAAACCTTTTGTTGAGAAGAATCACTATCCTTGACATATTTTACCTCTTTGCTAATACTTGGAGCATCTATTCCCTTATAGCCCAATCCTCGTGTATCACGATGATTTTTACTTGCTCCTGTCATTGTGGTCAATTTGCATGAACTATTTGAACTTTTTCAAGTCATTTTCCAACATATTGATTTTATCAAGAGCAGCAGTCAAATCAGCCTCAAGGCGTTTTTCTCGAACCAGATAAGCGCTTTCTCTGTCATCAAAACTTGCTTGCTAGGAGTTAATCCTTGCTTCAGTTTCTACAAGTATCTTTTCCAACAAGAAGTATTTTTGATAAACATTATCACATTCAAGTGACTTTCTACTCAGGTTTTCCTCAGAATCTTTGAGGATCGATTCACAAGAGCGATTAAAAACATAAATACCTCCGTAAATCCTTTTCAATTTTTGGTTTTCTCGACAGAGAGGAGTCAGAAGAGGTGTGACATGAGAAGTTGTCATCTTCTTCTTTTCCAAAGAATCCAAAAGCTTAACATACTCTGAGACTTTCTCATCAACATCTTTATCAATATCTGAATCACCTTCATCAGAAAGTTCATCCAACTGTTCTTCTAGGCGTGTTTCCCAAACAACAATTTCTACATCAAAAGAATGTTTAGATATGAGAGTTCTCTCAGGTGAATGCAAGCTTTGAAAAACATCTGGTAATTTCTGACCTGGTACGTTATTAGAGATAGACTTGTCCATAATAACCAGATTGCTTCAAACACAGACTTATGAGGTCTTAGCGTGTTTGCCTGCTCTGAAACCAATTGAAAAAACGGGGGTCTAACAACCACACCCAATATTTCATTCGGCAATCTGTATAAACAAACTCCAATATAATTCCAAGAGAATCAACTAGACAGTCAGACTCAATCAAGGAAATATATCCAAGAGTTATATCTCAATTTCTCAATACAATCAGCAATCAAACAGATAGATATCTGAAAAAACGGGGGTCTAACAACCACACCCAATATTTCGTTTAGGCAATCTGTATGGACTAACTCCAATATACTTGCAAGAGAATAAACTAGACAGTCAGACTCTATAAAGGAAAATATATCCAAGAGTTATATCTCTGTTTCTCAATGTAATCAGCAATCAAATAAATAGAAATCCGCGAGCCTGATTATTATGAGAAACGACTTGAATGGTACCAAAGACCAATGTTCAAGTGTCAATCAATTTATATCAACAACCAAAGGTTGGATTATCTAATTGATTGAACTACGCACAACCTGTGATATTTCAATTATATAAACAAAAATATAATGCGGAAAAGAAATAACACAGACACCAGAAATTTTGTTAACGAGGAAACCGCAAATGCAGAAAAACCCCGGGACCTAGTCCAGATTTGAACACCACACTGTATTAAGACGCTACAGACTCTAGCCTACTACAAGTTAACTTCGGACTGGAATGTAGTTGAGCCCTAACCAATCTTACAATGATTAAGGTACAGTCGCGTTCCTTACGCCTCTAAATCCCAGCAGGACACTATGCACTTGATTCCCTTAGCTGATCTCACCCACAACTAAGAGTTGCTACGACCCAAAGTCGAAGACTTGATAAACAAATCTGTCTCACACAAAAAAGTCCGTTGAATAGATAAATCTGTCTCCCATAGAAATACCTACGAGTTTTTGTTCCGTCATTTGATAAATCAAGGTGAACATGAACAAATTGGTACACCGGACTTATATTCCCGAAGAACAGCCTAGTAATATCAATCACCTCACAATGATCTTAACCGTATGGAAGCGGAACAAGATATTGTGGAATCCCAAACGATGAGACGAAGATGTTTGTGACTACTTTTTATCTTACCTATCGGAGATTGAATCTCGAGCAAATCTTAGAGAAGATAATACTCAATACGATAGAACAAAGTAAGATCAGAACACACAACTACAGAGAAAATAGTTGGGTCTGGCTTCACAATCCCAATGAAGTCTTTAAGTCGTTAACCTATAATGGTTTTAGAAACCTAGGTTAAAGGAGAATCGACTCTAGTCGCAACTAGTATCATACAATAGGTGTGGGGATTAGGTTTCCCAGTTGTTAGAGTTCTCCCTTATATAGTCTTCAAATTAAGGTTTGCAATGAATGCTACCTTGGTAACAAAGCATTCAATATTCACCGTAAGATGAAAACCTGATTAGATTCAAGCTAATATCTTTCAACCGTTAGATCGAACTTAGCTTGTTACACACAAATGAAATGTGCCTTCATTTAGATATGGGTAACCGTACCTAAAAGTGTACACTTGGTTGGATCAACAATAATTGACCGAAGTTAGCCATATGAACGCTTTCATATCAACCTTGTTCATCTTAATCACAACTAGTTCAAATGACTCAAATGAAACTAGTTATAGAGTTGTTCAATTGTTTATATTCTCATAGAAGTATACAAGACACAATTGAAGCAAAATTGATTTTGATTCACTCGAATCAATTCATGAACATTTTAGCCACGGTTTGCAAAAGATTACATTCTTATTTTATAAATGTATTAGTTCATGAACAAACCGATTTTAGAACATAACCCACTCAAGTATGCAAACGGGTACGCATACTTAGAGTTCCGGACCTGGTATGTCCGCCGGTATGCGAATGGGCACGCATACTGTCGCTCACGACCAAACTCAGTTAAATTCCCAGACCTGAACTATTACGCCAGTACGCATACGGGTATGCATACTAAGTTCCCGGACTTCAACTGTTAAACCAGTACGCATACGGGTATAAATACTATGGTTCCCGGGCTTGGAATAACTTACAACAGTTAGCATACAAGTACGCATACTGTGTTATATCCAATCAATGGTTAATTGTTCTAAACTCCATTTTAATCATTGAAACATATTTATAAGACGGGAATAGCTGTCGCACACAAACTATTAGCTTCAAAGCAATTTTCAAGTGATCAAACGATCAATACGAAACATTTCGAGTCTACATCAAATGACTGCCTCACACAAATCATGTAAGATGTTACCAGGCGATTTTCACATGATTATCTTTTGACTTTCGTCAAGAATGAAAGATGAACTTGGTTAAAGCGAAAGCTTACCAACACATATTTCGAGAAATATGTAAGCGAGTTAAACTCAGCTCGAAATATCAAATGTGTATAATCGGCAACTATATAGTAATACGACTTTTGTCTCAATATAGGAGATAGAGTAGAAATAGACTTTCCAAGTGATAGATGAGTTTTAGTCTCCACATACCTTTTGTTGATGAAGTTCCACAAGATCGCCTTAGTAGTTATTCGTATTCAATTGATGAACGCCGTGAAGTCTAATGCTCAACTACACATTCTATCATAATCCGAGACATGGCTATAATTAGAATAGAAATCAAGACTTATAGTTTTGACAATTAAACTTGACAAACAAGCTTGAGATAACAACGCTTGTGAGTTTGACCGAGCAGTGCTCTAACAAGATCTGTGAGCCTGATTTATATGAGAAATAACTTGCACGGTACCAAAGACCAATTTTCAAGTGTCAATCAATTCCAATCAACAACCAAAGGTTTAATTTACTAATTGATTGAACTACGCACAACCTGTGATATTTCAATTATATAAACAAATATAATGCGGAAAAGAAATAACACAGACACCACAAAATTTGTTAACGAGGAAACCGCAAATGCTACAAAAAACCCTACTACAAGTTAACTGCGGACTGGAATGTAGTTGAGCCTTAACGAGGTCTCACACCGATTAAGGTATAGTCGCGTTCCTTATGCCTCTGAATCTTAGCAGGACTCTACGCACTTGATTCCCTTAGCTGATCTCACCCACAACTAAGAGTTGCTACGACCCAAAGTTGAAGACTTATAAACAAATCTGTCTCCCACAGAAGTATCTATGAAGTTTTTGTTCCGTCTTTTGATAAATCAAGGTGAACAGGAACCAATTGATAATCCGGTCTTTTATTCCCGAAGAACAGCCTAGAAATATCAATCACCTCACAATACCTTAACTATATGGTAGTAGAACAAGTTATTGTGGAATCACAAAGAATGAGACTAAGAGCTTTGTGATTACTTTTAATATCTTACCTATCGGAGATAAATCTTGAGCCAATCTTAGAGAAGATAGTACTCAATACGATAGAACAAGTAAGATCAGAACACGCAACTACGGAGAAAATAGTTGGGTTTGGTTTCAAAATCACAATAAAGTCTTTAAGTCGTTAACCTATAATGGTTTTAGGAAAAACCTAGGTTAAAGGAGAATCGACTCTAGTACGCAACTAGTATCACATATAAGGTGCGGGGATTAGGTTTTTCAGTTGATAGAGTTCTCCCTTATATAGTCTTCAAATCAGGGTTTGATAGCTTAGAGACAAAGCAATCAATATTCACCGTTAGATGAAAACCTGATTTAAGATTCAAGCTAAGTTTGCTTAAAACCAAAGCAATATCTCTCCACCGTTCTTATCTTGTTACACACAAATGAAATATACATTCATTTAGATATGGGTAACCGTACCTAAACGTGTATATTGAGTTGGCTCAATAACAGTTAACCGAAGAGCAAAGTGATTCTTTTTCCCACAGAAGGAACAACATTGTGGATTAGAAACATAATCGCATTGACTCATAACCTTTTCCTATACATACGAATTATGCAAATGATTCACTGTGTAATTCCCTGGAGGGAATTTTCTTCACGCTGGGTAAAACCTTATGAGTATCGGAGGAAGGTACAAAGGATGGCTTACTCATCAAAACAGAGTTTTCCTTTTTCAAGGTGTTACAGTGTTCTTGGGCACATTAAAGAGATATAACAAGTTTATCTTTCTCAACACAATGACTGTTTATTTCTGATGAATGAGCCTTGATTAAACGTTATTCTCTAATCGACTTCTCTCTCACAGTGTCTTTAAGCATACTAATCTTTTCACATTGTAGAGTAGATTCTTGAACCAACTTTTTGATATTGTTAGAGGAGGATCCAATAAAGCAATAGAGTTCACGTTCTCTTTCAAGAGATTTCTCGAATTCATCAATGAGCTGATCATTCTTTTCTTCAAGAGACTTGATTTTAGAGTCTTGGAAATCAATGATATCAGCAGATTTTTTTAACGATCTGGTGAGTTCCATTTCTGATTCTGACACGATGTCAAATCTCTTATTTTTCCCTCGGGATTCGGAAGAATCTGCTAAGGAGTTATCCTTTGAGGAAAACCCAAGATTTTTGTCCTGATCAGAAACTTTGGAAGACATCTTTATGTACGTAATTCGTGAGATACTTCGTAGGTCTACAGAAATTAGATTGCTACAAACACAGACTTATCAGGTCTTACATGTGTTTGCCTGCTCTGATACTAATTGAAAATGCGGGGGTTTAACAACCACACCCAATATTTCGTTTGGAAATCTGAATAGACAAACTCCAATATACTTTTAAGAGAATCAACTAGACAGTTAGACTCAATCTAGAGAAAAGTATATCAAAGAGTTTTATATCTCTATCTCTCAATTCAATCTACAATCAGCAAATAGGAATTTGCGAGCCTGATTGAATATAAGAGAAATAACTTGAATGGTACCAAAGACCAATGTTCAAGGATCAATCAATTTCAATAAACAACCAAAGGTTGGATTTACCAATTGATCGATTCAACACGCAACCTGTGATATTTCAATTATATAACAAAATAAAATGCGGAAAAGAAATAACACAGACACCAGAAGTTTTGTTAACGAGGAAAACCGCAAATGCAGAAAAACCCCGGGGCCTAGTCCAGATTTGAACACCACACTGTATTAAGCCGCTACAGACACTAGCCTACTACCAATGAACTTCGGACTGGACTGTAGTTGAACCCTAATCAATCTCACACTGATTCAAGGTACAGTTGCGCTCCTTACGTCTCTGATCCCAGCAGGATACTACGCACTTGATTCCCTTAGCTGATCTCACCCACAACCAAGAGTTGCTACGACCCAAAGTCGAAGACTTAATAAACAAATTTGTCTCACATAGAAAAGTCTATAGGAATAGATAAATCTGTCTCCCATAGAAATACCTACGAGTTTTTTTCCGTCTTTTGATAAATCAAGGTGAACAAGAACCAATTGATATACCGGACTTATATTCATGAAGAACAGCCTAGAAATATCAATCACCTCACAATAATCTTAATCGTATGGTAGCGAAACAAGATATTGTGGAATCACAAACGATGAGAAAGATGTTTGTGACTACTTTTTATCTTGCCTATCGAAGATTAAATCTCGAGCCAATCTTAAAGAAGATAGTACTCAAACACGATAGAAATAGCAAGATCAGATCACGCAACTACAGAGAAAATAGTTGGGTCTGGATTCACAATCCCAATGAAATCTTTAAGTCGTTAACCAACAGGGTTTCGTGAAAAACCTAAGGTTAAAGGAGAATCGAATCTAGCTTATACAACTAGTATCACACAGGAGGTGTGAGGATTAGGTTTCCCAGTTGCTAGAGTTCTCCTTTATATAGTTTTCAAATCAGGGTTTGCAATCTAAGTTACCTTGGTAACAAAGCATTCAATATTCACCGTTAGATGAAAACCTGATTAGATTCAAGCTAATATCTTTCAACCGTTAGATCGAACTTAGCTTGTTATACACACATGAAATATACCCTCATTTAGGTTTAGTAACCGTACCTAAACGTGTACACCATGTTGGCTCAACCGTAGTTAACCGAGGTTAGCTATATGAACACTCTAATATCAACCTTATTCATCTTAACCATAACTAGTTCAAATAACTCAAATGAAACTAGTTAAAGAGTTGTTTAATTGCTATATTCTCATAGAAGTATACAAGAACACAATCGAAGCAAAATCGGTTTGATTCACTCGAATCAATTCATGAACATTATAGCCACGGTTTGCAAAGAATACATTCCTTAATATATAAATGTATTAGTTCATGAGCCAACCGATTTTAGAACTTTAACCACTCAAGTATGCAAACGGGTACGCGTACTTAAATAGTCGGTCTGAGTTTGGGGTTCGCCAGTATGCAAACGGCTACGCATACTTAGTTCACTTCCAAGTCCCAGCAGAAATTCCCGCACTTATACCTTACGTAAGTATGCGTACCGGTATGTGTACTTGGTACACGGAATTTCACAATTACAAGTACGCATACGGGTATGCATACTTTATCTCCGGTCATGGATCCCATACATGCAAGAATGCACACTATGTTTATAATCCAATGATGGTTAATTATTCTAAACTCTTATTTCAATCATTGAAACTTTCTTAGAGGATGACAATAGATGTTTTCACACACTATTAGCATCAAAGCAATTTTCAAGTTATTGAAATAATCATAACGAAACATTCAAAGTCTACACCAAATGATTGTATCACACAAACCATGTAAGATGTTACTCGGCGATTTTCATACTATCATCTTTTGACTTTCGTCAAGAATATAAGATGAACTTGGTTGAAGCGAAAGCTTACCAACACATATTCCGAGAAATATGTAAGCGAGTTAAACTCAGCTCGAAATCTCAAATGTGTATAATCGACAACTATATAGTAATACGACTTTTGTCTCAATATAGGAGATAGAGTAGAAATAGACTTTCCAAGTGATAGATGAGTTTTAGTCTCCACATACCTTTTGTTGATGAAGTTCCACAAGCTCACCTTAGTAGTTCTTCGTCTTCAATTGATGAACGCTGTGAAGTCTAATGCTCAACTACACAATCTATCCTAGTCCGAGACATCACTATAAGTAGACTAGAAATCAAGACTTATAGTTTTGATCACTAACATTGACAAACAAGCTTGAGATAGCAACGCTTGCGAGTTCGACTGAGCAGTGCTCTAACAAAACTCTCTCTTGGTATCACGGTGTGCAAACTCTCTTTGTATTATCTTAGTCTATACAAAGTATTACTCAAGAAAATGTTTGTTGCCTATAAAAATTCGATGATGCCTAAAACAAACGAGTCATTGATTGCACACGTACGATTCACGTACGTTGAATTCGAATCCAGTTCGTGACTGAACCTTGTTCGTACGTGCTGGTTCGGGTTTCTAATCCGTTTGCGCTTAAAATGAGAGAAAAAACTCTTTTTGTTTTTTTCACCTTCTATTCTCAACAGTTCACGAGCGAAAGAGAAAAACCCAAGGGTTTGCGAACTCATAATCACCAAACTCTTCTTTCAATCTTCTTGTGTGTTCTTGGTACCGTTGGGTTCGCAGCAAAATTCTACATCACGGGTTTGTCTTTGATTCTTCGTCCATTCCAGTTCCGGAGCTTCACCATTATCAACAGTTCACATACATGGTAAGTTCTTCATTGTTTTTGGATTCTCTTTGGTTTCAATGGCACCTAGGAAAATATTGAATCGTGGTGAGAGTTCGGGTGCTAATGCTAGTGATGGAACTTATTATGATGCAAGTTTGAGAACTAGGTTTTGTTAGCAAAGAGGCTCACGACCTCTATTTGGAATATAAGGAGAAACAACCCATTGGAGAAAGGTTCTATGATGCTTCAAAAATTAGTATAGAACATCTCTCCATGTTTTTTAAAGGTTTTGATTAGGGCATTATTCATCAACCCACGGGAACTACTCATGTCGAAATGACTGCCCAGTTTTATGCGAATTTTCATGAGCCAGACCTGGTAAATGATAGGTGTCTAAAACACCTTAATATTTATCTATTGTTTATGCTTTCTTTGCTATGTTTTCTTGTAAATTATGTATCTTATGTTTGCTTTTGAGTGTAGGTACTTTGGAGTCATTTGGAATTAAAGAAGAAGAAGAAGCAGGGCACAAGTGTCATTTCAAGTGCAACTGCTGTTGGAGGCGAAATTATTTCTCATTATTTGCTTTTATTTCTTCATCTCTGTCTGAAAAGCATATGTTTGCTTTTATTTCTTGACATGATGGATGAAAAGCACGACAAATTTTTTCTTTTGGACAGATAAATTTGCATCACTAAAGCCGACATGCTTTTCAAACAGAGATGAAAAAATAGAAGCAAATAATGAGAAATGGTTCACCTCCAACAACAGTTGCACATGAAATGACACTTTGCCTTGTTTCTTCTTCTTTTGTTCCAAATGACTCCAAAGTACCTAAACACTCAAAAGCAAACATAAGATACATAATTTACAAGAAAACTTAGCAAAGAAAGCATAAACAATAGATACATATTAAGGTGTTTTAGACACCTATCAGTAAACTGCACTTTTAAAACTATTGTGGGGAACGAAATCTTTGTGGTGAATCATCATCAAGTTATTGTTGGGCTCTTAAACTTGACCCGGGTTGGAGACTTCCAATTCCCAACTCCTGAGCATGAAAGATTGTCTCCAAACTTGCTATCAAATCGTCTTCTTAATAAAGACGTCTCCTAGAAGGATGGCAAAATTGATGTTCATGGTGCTGAGTTGTTCCTTAAAGTTGCTGGAAAACTGGTTGTGGCAAACACGATGCCGAGCACAATTGACAAAATGTTATGGACCAGGTCTCTTGCTGAATTGGTCTGTTACATTGTTGAAGGGAGAGACATCGAATTCTGCAGTCTTATCATTCGTCAGATGATAAGTGTGAAGAAGACTTCTAAAAATACTTCGGGCATTCCTTGTCTTATTTCAAGGATTTGCAGTCAATTTGGCATTGTTTCTTTTTGAACCAATCTTGGTAGTCCAAAAGTCTTAACCCAGGCAAGCATCGAAAAGATGAAGAGAACTTCAGCCGGAACATCAGCAGGAGCTTCAACAGCCTCATACCCTGATATCATCCGTCTTCAGCAAGAAGTTGAATGCTTAGAAGAGAAGTTGGAATATGCTAAGGAAGCTCATCCAGAACTAATTGAGAAGCTCGATGAAATTGCTAGGGACTATTATAAGATGATTAGTTAATCACTGTTTAATTGTTTTATTTTTGTCTCTGCTTATGGTATTCTATGTTGAACTTCTTATGTCTAACTTATTAACTGTTATTTTTAATGGTTATAATGACTTTAATGGTATTTTAGCCTTGAATGATTTTATCTTTCAATTAAACTGCTAAATGTGTTAAATCCGTAAGAAGTTTAGCTGAATAAATGTCAAAAGTTAAAGTCTATTATGTCATTATGCAAATATTGATGGACAATAGAATGAACTTTTGATGTCAAAGATTAAGTCTATTGTGTCATTATGCAAATATGGATGAAATATAGAATGAATCTTTGTATATTCCGCAGTATTGATCTTTCCCTGATCCACTTCTATGTGAAAGTACTGTATGGCTCCGTAAGTTCTCTTATGTTGAGCATTTCCGATTAAATTAATCATGAGTTCTCTTGTGGATAATTAAATTGAATTTTCTGGATACAAATTCATGTGATTTGTTAATGTCCAAAGAAATCCTTCTTTTCTTATGAAAGTAAGTCGCTCTTGTTGTTCTTTTGAGAATGACATTTTATGGGGGAGAGTTCTTAATTGAACTTGTGCTTAATTGCAAAATCTTCGTGGGGAGTGCGGCTGTGGAATATTGTAGGAGTTTTCTTGTATCTTTATAAACTCCTTGATGAATACACTAAGTTTCGACTATGTGAAATCATCGAAACAAAGTTGATATGTTCTCTTTTAGTCATGAAGTATCTCTATGAGAATTTCATAATGATCCCACTAGTTTTCGTACCTTTGCCAATTTATATTGACAAAAAGGGGGAGAATTATTTTGTAGTTCACACTACAAATACATATGGTTTACGGATCATTATGTAAGGGGGAGTGGTTTTCATTGTGAGATGAAGTATTGACTAAGGGGGAGTGATACATATCACTATAGTATTATTGTCAAAGTTGTGATACAATTGAACTTTGATGTTGTGTAATAATACTATGACGCTGTATAACAATAAGAAAACAGTCTTGTGGAATTATTGTTATGGATATGGATCTTCAACAACTATGATGCTGAGTTGAACACGTGCAGAATCACTGGAGTACTTGGAAGTAACAAAGATTTCGAGTAATGTTGAAGAACCAAGGAAATCAAGCATTTGAATGAGAAGCTACAAAGTTTATTTATTTTGTAATCCATATGTATTGATAGTTTTGTCACTAAAATTGACAAATGGGGAGATTGTTAGAGCACTTCTCGGTCGAACTCGCAAGCGTTGCTATCTCAAGCTTGTTTTTCAAGTTTAGTTTTCAAAACTATAAGTCTTGATTTCTAGTCTACTTATAGCTATGTCTCGGATTAGGATAGAATGTGTAGTTGAGCTTCATCGATTGAAGACGAAGAACTACTAAGGGGAGCTTGTGGAACTTCATCAACAAAAGGTATGTGGAGACTTGAACTCATCTATCACTCAGAAGTCTATTTCTATTATATCTCCTATTGAGACAAAAGTCGTATAGCTATATAGACTTCACTTTATACACATTTGATATTTTGAGCTGAGTTTAACTCGCTTACATATTTCTCGAAATATGTGTTGGTAAGCTTTCGCTTTAACCAAGTTCATCTTTATTCTTGACGAAAGCCAAAAGATGATCATGTGAAAATCTCCTGGTCACATCTTACATGATTTGTGTGACACGGTCATTTGATGTAGACTCGGAATATTTCGTATTGATCTATTGATCACTTGAAAATTTCTTTGAAGCTAATAGTTTGTGTGAGACAGCTATTCCCGTCTTCTAAGAATGTTTCAATGATTAAGATGGAGTTTAGAACAATTAACCATTGATTGGATATAACACAATATGCGTACTTGTATGCTAACTGTTGCAAGTTATTCCAAGTCCGAGAACCATAATATGCATACCCGTATGCATACTGGTTTAACAGTTGAAGTCCAGGAATTTAGTATGTATACCCGTATGCGTACTGGCGTACAATTCAAGTCCGGGAATTCAACTGAGGTTGGTCGTGAACGACAGTATGCGTACCCGTTCGCATACTGGTGGACAGACCAAGTCTCGAACTATAAGTATGCGTACCCGTTTGCATACTTGAATGGGTTAAGTTCTAAAATCGGTTTATTCGTGATTTTTTTTTTGCTTAATCAATCCATTTTATTACTCATTAAGGAAAATTACAACTCAAAGTCAAAACTTAAAGTTATTTACACAGCCAAACTAAAAACTTAAAATAAAACAAAAAATAAAAAGCAGGCCCATTAACCAGAACTGAGCAACAAGCCCATTAACTCATGAGTTCAACAGAACCTGTAATATATTTTGTCAGGCAACTCCATTGAAGAGATAAACTAGGCCTTGTTGTGTACTTCTGACAAACTCCCCTGCTCAGTCCTGCACCTTTCTTTGCCATAACATCTGCTGTGAAATTTATTTCTCTCAGATTATGCACAAATTGAATCCTCCAGACTAATTCTTTTATTCTATACTATCTTGCTTGAATTATCCAAGGTAGCTTTCCAGATGTATAAGTTGTTATTGCTGCATTAGAATCAGATTGAATACAAAGATCAAACCTGTTATTCTCCACTACCCATTCAGCTGCTCCTATGATAGCCATTATTTCAGCTATGAAGTTGGTTGCAATGCCCAGACCTCTTTATTCTGCATATATAAACTCTCCTTTCTCTCATCTGCACACAAAACCATAGCCTTATGCCCCAGGATTACCTCTAGAAGCACCATCACAGCAGATGAGTGTTTGATTTACTTCAGGGAGATAGAATCTCATACCATCGTGAACAAATACATTTATATAATAAGGAATGCAATCTTTTGCAAACCGTGGCTATAATGTTCATGAATTGATTCGAGTGAATCAAAATCAATTTTGCTTCAACTGTGTCTTGTATACTTCTATGAGAATATAAACAATTGAACAACTCTATAACTAGTTTCATTTGAGTCATTTGAACTAGTTGTGATTAAGATGAACAAGGTTGATATGAAAGTGTTCATATGGCTAACTTCGGTTAACTATTGTTGAGCCAACCAAGTGTACATGCTTAGGTACGGTTACCCATATCTAAATGAAGGTACATTTCATTTGTGTGTAACAAGCAAAGTTCGATCTAACGGTTGAAAGATATTAGCTTGAATCTAATCAGGTTTTCATCTAACGGTGAATATTGAATGCTTAGTTACCAAGGTAGTATTGATTGCAAACCCTGATTTGAAGACTATATAAGGGAGAACTCTAGCAACTGGGAAACCTAATCCCCACACCTCTTGTGTGATACTAGTTGCGACTAGAGTCGATTATCCTTTAACCTAGATTTTTCTAAAACCATTATAGGTTAACGACTTAAAGACTTCATTGGGATTCTGAAGCCAGACCCAACTATTTTCTCTGTAGTTGCATGTTCTGATCTTACTTTGTTCAATCGTATTGAGTACTATCTTTTCTAAGATTTGGTCGAGATTCAATCTCCGATAGGTAAGATAAAAAGTAGTCACAAACATCTTCGTCTCATCGTTTGTGATTCCACAATATCTTGTTTCGTTAATCGATTAAGATTATTGTGAGGTGATTGATATTTCTAGGATGTTCTTCGGGAATATAAGTCCGGTATATCAATTGGTTCTTGTTCACCTTGATTTATCAAAAGACAAAACAAAACTCGTAGGTTTATCTGTGGGAGACAAATTTATCTATTCAATAAACTTTTCTGTGTGAGACAGATTTGTTTATCAAGTCTTCGAATTTGGGGCGTAGCAACTCTTAGTTGTGGGTGAGATCAGCTAAGGGAATCAAGTGCGTAGAGTCCTGGCTGGATTTAGAGGTGTAAGGATGTGCCTTAATCAGTGTGAGATTGGTTAGGTCTCAACTACATTCCAGTCCGAACTTTTAGTAGGCTAGAGTCTGTAGCGGCTTAATGCAGTGTGGTGTTCAAATCTGGACTACGTCCCGGGTTTTTTCTCCATTTGCGGTTTCCTCGTCAACAAAATCTCTGGTGTCTGTATTATTTCTTTTCCGCATTATATTTTTGTTTATATAATTGAAATATCACAGGTTGTGCGTAGTTCAATCAATTAGATAATCCAACCTTTGGTTGTTGATATAAATTGATTGACACTTGAACATTGGTCTTTGGTACCGTTCAAGTTGTTTCTCATAATAATCAGGCTCGCGGATTTCTATTTGTTTGATTTGCTGATTACATTGATAAACAAATATATAACTCTTGGATGTATTTTCCTTGATTGAGTCTGACTGTCTAGTTGATTCTCTTGGAAGTATATCGGAGTTAGTCTATACAGATTGCCTAAACGAAATATTGGGTGTGGTTGTTAGACCCCCGCTTTTTCACATACCATGTTATATCCAGACAATGGTTAATTGTTCTAAACTCCCATTTCAATCATTGAAACATCCTTAGAAGACGACAATAGCTGTCTCACACAAACTATTTGCTTATAAGTAATTTTGAAATGATAGAATGATCAATACGAAACATTCTGAGTCGACATCAAATGACTGTGTCACACAAATCATGTAAGATGTTTCAAGGCAATTTTCACATGATCATCTTTTGACTTATTATTTAGTTTCCAACAAATAAATTGTTTCCAAATGAACTCGTCAAGAATAATGATGAACGTAACTTAAGCAAAAAGCTTCCAACACATATTTCGAGAAATATATAACCGAGTTAAACTCAGCTCGAAATATCAAATGTTTATAATGTTAAAGTCTATATAGCTATACGACTAAGTCTCAATAGGAGATAAAATAGAATAGACTTCTGAGTAATAAATAAGTTTTAGTCTCTACATACATTTTGTTGATGAAGTTCCTCCAAGCCCTCCTCAGTAGGTCTTTGTCTTCAATCGATAAACCCTCGGTAGGTCTTCGTCTTCAATCGATAAACGCCGTGAAATCTAAATCTCAACTACACATTCTATCCTAATCCGAGACATAGCTATAAGCAGACTATAAATTAAGACTTATAGTTTTGATTACCTAAACTTGACAAACAAGCTTGAGATAGCAACGCTTGCGAGTTCCACCGAGCAGTGCTCTAACAACTTGCTTGACCAATAAACTGAGCGTTCCTATACGCGCCCTTGGACTATCAATCAAACTTAACACTCCCCCAACGATCTTACTCGCTAGTCTCGACATTCCAACTCGCCGGTTCAATTAGCGATCTAAGCCAATGATCCAACTCGTCGGTCCAATCAAACGAGCCATCTTGTTACAGCTCACTGTGCCTATTACTGACGAGATTTTTTTCGATCCGAACACGTAAAACAATTTTAAGTATGGTCAACCTTGTGCAGTCAGAACTGTTAAACAATATTTCTCGCATAACTAACACCGATCCCAACTCGGCTTTGATTTGAGGAAATATTTCAAAAAATATTTCTCACACAGTCTTAGTCAATACTTGTGGAATTTTCGAGCAAGCTAAACATGTTTGGCGCAGGTTCAAAAATATAAAGGACCTTGTTCTATAGGCAGTTGAACCCCATCTCAGGGCAGTGAGAACCAAACCAACTTGGCTTTGATTAAAAGAAATATTTCAAAAAATATTCCTTGCATGGTTTAACCAATACTTGCGCAAACTTACGAGCAACCTAAATCTAAACTAGTTTAGCAATGAGAGTTCATTCTACGTGTAAAAGGAAAAAGAAAAGGGAAGTTACAACTTGTTGTTTCTTCATTGCACGTATTCTAAACAGAAAAAACGAGCCTTCAAATTTTCCAAGAGAGTAATGAGAGGATATTAACCTTCCTAGTTCCTATTAACCTAGAGGATATTAACCTAGAGGAAAAATCGTAAATCTCAAAACCCTAAATGTCGGACACTTTAGAGAGATACCAAAAATTAAGATTGAGAGAATCTTTATCTAGGGTTTATGATTACCCATCAGTCTGCAACGAGCTTAGCTTTATCTTAAGAGGTGTTTACGCCAAGGTTCCAAAGAATCTCCAATCGATCATCTTTGAGGACACTCTTTCTGCTATTCGACTCCTCCCCCAGTGAGTAATTTCTCAAATATTCCCCCATTTTTGTTATAATATTGTTTTATCTTATTAACATTACTTTTTTTTATCCGTATGGTCTGAGTTTGAGAGGAATGAACCCTAGATTATGTTGATCAGGCTTACAGTTTTGTACTCAATTATGTTGATCGGGCAACAAAATGCCCTTATTCCAAACCTAGAATGATATTCCCATTGATCTGGGAGCTACAGTGTAGAAATCAATCCATGGGAGTTATTTTTTTCTTGATTTAAACCATTGTTGCATCAAAGGCGATCAGATATGTATTTATTATTTTAGATGTATTGTCGTGTATATCTTCTCTTCACTTTGTTTGTGGTATCGGGGATGCTTTAGGGTGTATACATGTAGGGGAAAGGTAGCAGCTAATCTCCTCTTACAAGCAGCAGAGGCAGTGTTGCCCAAACAGAAGAGAACTTCGGCAGTTGCAGAGTTCAAGCATGCTGTAGTTGAATATAAAAGACGTTGTAAAGGTCAAAAGAATGAAGAAGGTACTACTTAAATTTTAGATGCCATTCTATTTATTTATTTTTTGGGCATCCCCTTCTTATTATGTAGATTATTTTTAAATCACACTGTTAAACTGATAAAAACACCCATTGGATAAGAGAGAGAAAAACAGAATGCATATTCTACCATACCAATCTAATCCTTAACTTTTTCCCTGGGTCAAATTCACATCTTTTAACCTCTTTTAACCACGCTCTAGAATTGCAGAGTTCATGAAGGTAGTTCTGGTCAGAGTGGTAAGGAGTTTGAACCAATCGACTAACAGTTATACCAAGTCTAAGCTAGGTATTATTGTAAGAGATGAAAGAATACATGCCATCTTATTTGCCATAAACACACACACACAGTTACGTGTACAGTAGACCTGAGCATGAGGCTGTCGTAGTTTAAGATATTAGTGGAATAATGGCTATGCACGTAAAATAATTTTCTGTATATGTAGTTAATTTGCTTGGAAAAATTCTATTTGCAAAAAGAAAACCTTTCTTAACCTTCTGGGTTACAGGATCCTCAAGGAAATTATTTGATTCCCTTCATGCTATATTCAACCTCTGATTCTCATGTCTTACAGGTTCAGCAGAATCAGCACAACTACCCCAAGATGTTCTAATCCATCTCTTCAGTTTCCTGGATATGCAATCTTTGGTTACCGTTGGTTTAGTTTGTTGGTAAGTGTTCGTCCTACTATATCTGCAGTTTGCATAAATATGGCTGTACCACCGAGCATGTTGGTTACAGAGCAGTTGTAGTTTAACTCATGTTTGCACCTATTTTGCAATAAAATTCCAACAACTGTGTACAGTGTTAAATTGTAGAACGAACTGATTGTTGGTAAGGATAGATCATTTTTGGATGGGTTCATGTCAATGTGTTAATTTTTTCTATTTGTTACATCTCATCATCTGTTCATTGCCCTGTATATACTTAGTAACTATTTTGTCACATGCCCTTGTCTTAGAGACCATATAGAAGTGATCAAAAGCTCTTTCACCAAGTAGATAATTGGTGGCACTAAAAATATTTGGTGGGGGGCAATGAGGGTTGAAGTTTTAGAATAATATACTTTCCTGTCCTTGGCGAAGAGTCTCCTCACCCAAAAAACACTCCTGTATTGTTATTGTAGTCTCTCTTTCACACCCACCAGCGTCTCTTATTTTTATTTTTTGTTTGTTTGGAAGCTAAAAACAATGTGGCCATAGAATCATATTAGAAAGGCATTGCTGGCCGGTATACTATATGATGGCCAGATGTATATATCTATGTTCATTGATTAGCTTGCTGAATTCTCTGAAAGGTCTTGGAGCTTTGCAGCAAATGAGAACCATGTCTGGCAGTTACAAAATGCTACTTACTTTAGGAGTTCAGATGATCACAGTAAGCAGATTGGTAAACTGGCAGTGGACTGGAGTACGGCTTCATATAAGATGGAAGCAAGCAATTGCCTGAAAACTGTTTATGACTGGAAAAAAGCCTTTAAAACAGCATATGTAGGTATGTTTTTAGGTGTTCCCTATCTGTGCTTTCAAAAGTATGCCGGATACGTAGGTGATCAAGTTGGCAACCAAGCTATTGCCTCATTTGGTTATTTTCTTTAGTAGAAGCATTAGCTTCCCATTTTCTCGAGAAAATTATCGTTATTAATATACTATTTTACCGTAACTATGTAAGTCATGCCTATTCTGAAGCTAATAATTCATGCAGCTGAACCTGATGAAAATACTAGAAATATGGGGACTACGGCTCCTATTAATTTTTCAGTTAAATCATGTTTAAAATTAAATCACCAAAACAAGATTTAGCGAAGTCACCGTAGAAAGAAAAAGATGTTAGTCATGTTAGGTAACCTAGAAAGTCGTGTTGTGTTACAGACAATAGTTACTGTTACCTGCCCAAAGTTATAGCTACTCGATCTCAAAGACTTCTATTATTTTAGTATTGTCATAACTGTATCATGAGATTGTTCACTTTTACATGATACATTGTCTTTTTTTCTCCCCAAAGACGTAACTGTTGAGACCAATGTTGGGTTTCTGCAATGAATGCCTATGAGGCTCTGCTAGTGTTTTTACGGAATAGCCTTTTTATCTAATTTTAATACCATGTTCTTATCTAATATTTTTTGCAGAAAAATTTCCTTCAAAGATCTTGTCAAATAGGGGATATTGTGGGCATTGTAAGTCAATAGTTTGGCTTAGTAATATGAAGTGTACCAACGTGCACCATGCACTAATACTTGAAGGACAACAAACGAAGCTGATATCGTCACCGCAGGTAAGACCACGATATGTTGTATTCTGTAAGAGACTTATCTGTGCATCTCAACAAGATTCAGGAAAAAAATAGAGAAAAAGTAATGAATGTGAAAGTGAAATCTTGTCCTGGTTTTGTGCTACTACTGCCGTGTTGCCTTTTTATGGACAGTTAGTAGCTTTCTAGATATGATGGGCTGCCTTCTAGTAGGCTTTGTCCATCCGTATAACCTAATCATACTTCTTGTAATACTCGGTACAAAAATGACAAAGAATGTGGAAAATCTCATCAACAGAGAGAAGTACTGAGAAGTCGTCAGCACTTTTATGTTGAGACTTACTAGAAGCTTTGCTCAGAATCAGATCCTTCCCCAACCGGGGGTACTTAGCTTTTCGTGACATTTTTCATGATAGTGTACAGCAGGGACCATCTTTTTTCGTTGCCTCCATACTTAAGCGAGTTGACACGTGTATTCATAATTGGAACTAACTAAACTAATTTAATCTGGACCAAGTTTCGACAATATGGCCATGTTTGGTTTTTGGCCCTTAGTGTGTTTGGTTGTTTACGGGGCATATCTAAGACACGTTAAAGGATATTACTGTTTAGAGATCTGGATAGTGCTTTGCTGAAAATTGGCATGATCCGCATGAAGAAAAATGTTGCAGATTGCAATAATCAGATTTGGTTTTAGTTTGTATCATGTGTGTATGATGAATGGTAACCAGGGTGTGAAAATTTGTAACATTTGAATGGTCTATTTGTTTGTTGGTGTGCAAAGTGCAAGTTGTCAATGTTTAGCTCATTAGGAAGTTTTCTGGAGTAATATTTTGGGCAATGTCTTTTAGAATGCTTAGCATATCTTGATTATATTTGATTTGATTCTGTATAAATGGCTAAATTCTGAGAGAAAAAACCAATGGTCTCCTAGGTTGTTGAGTATCTGCTTAAGGACTCTTTATCAACATGTTCATCTTCAGATAGTGAAAATGATTCAGATGGAGATTCTGTATCCAAGCTATGGGCCTACCAGAAATACCGGAAACATATAGGAAGCTCCAGGAAAAAGAACTTTGATGGTTGAATATGCAAAGGTGCTTTACTATTTCATGGGAAGTAGTCTGCACTGGGTTATTTCACTACATATTTTTTCGGATGGAAGATATTCTTATACTGTCTTTGTTATCTGTAAATACCCCCATGACAGAACAAAGTTTGGAAGATACTGTTGTATTTCATTCACATTTTGAACAGTGTGTTAGAGTCCCAGTTAATAGTTCCATGTGTATCTAATTATTTTCTCACTACACGTGGGGTGAATGTACCGTGTTTTTAACTAAGATAAATTTAGGTACCTCTGAAACAAAAATGATATTCCAACTCCCTATTTTTCATCTCCCTACAATCTAAACCACACATCTAGATTTAAATTCATATTCAAGTATATGTTAGGTTCACCATTTCCTAGATGCGGGTTTAGATTGTAAGGAGATGAATAGAGAGGTGGAAAAAAGATTCACCATTTCCTAGATGCGGGTTTAGATTGTAGGGAGATGAATAGAGAGGTGGAAAAAAGGGAGGTGAATAGCACAACTTGTAAAATGTATTTGTTTTCTTAATAAAAAATATACTTGGTTCTGTGGTGTTCTATATTGAAATTTACATGAATACATAATGCATAGCAATTTTAGGAGAGATGCCAATCAGGGGGAGCAAAGATATCTAAAATGGGGATGTAAAAAGTTACTTTGGGGTTGCAATATTTTATTAGGGGTGCAAATAAGCAAAATTAGGCTTATAAATAGCAAAAAAAAATTAATTTGGCCTAAATTAGGCTTTGGAGCCAGTTAGGTAGGGGTGCAAATGTACACCCTTGCAATGGGCTGGCTCCGCCCCTGATGCCAATGTAGTGCAACCACCACCAACCTGCTACGGACGCAACAAAAAGAAATAAAAGTAGACGAATTACTAGGACTCACAAACAACACCAATGGGTTCTCCACCACCGATTAACCATCTCCGCTAGCTTCCATAACTTTTAAAATTACAGATTTTTGATGATTTCTGTAAATTTCTTAAACTCTATTGTTAGATTAATGCTCGGTTGAACCTACAAGTTTTGCTATCTCAAGCTTGTTGTCAATGTTAGATGAACAAAACAATATCTTGATTTCTAGTCTACTAAGTCAAATCTCGGACTAGGTATTGAAGTTGGTAGTTGAGTATCAGACATCACCCCCGAAGACTAAAAATCGACGAAGACATTTGGAGAACTTCATCAACAAGGTATGTGAAGACTTAACCATTCTATCTACTCACAAGCTTTACCATTCTATCTATTTGAGACTACATCGTATGACTTCAGTAGATTTATTGCAAAGAAGAAATTTCGAGTCAAGTTTGTCTTGTTAAACATCTCGAAATATGGTTCAAATATTGGATGTTCAAAGGTCCT
Organism: Papaver atlanticum; assembly: GCA_023531105.1. NCBI lineage: Eukaryota > Viridiplantae > Streptophyta > Magnoliopsida > Ranunculales > Papaveraceae > Papaver > Papaver atlanticum. The sequence goes on from JAJJMB010010432.1 coordinate 525,080, forward strand.
TAACATATTGGTTCAAAACAATTTATTGTTCAAGAATTAATTTTGTGGACTGTTTGAAAACTGTCAAAGCAATGATTTTATCATTTGGGAACATTTCAAACATCAAAGAGAGAAATTCATTACTTTTATTATTCCGGCTCAAGGTAGGTTGGTGAACCATCTCGCAAACTCTAGATATCTGATTTTCTGGAATACAGGAAGGTTGGCGAACTTACAGTTCAGAAGGGAACAATTCACGAACCGTGTTGATTTGAGTTTGGTGATAGGCTAATGGTTGGCGAACAAGTTCGCAAACTGTTGCATCTGAGTTCACGAGCTGTAGAACAGTTAGCCAACCCGGTTCACGAACTGTTGCACTCGGGATTCATGAATAGCCTATACAATCCACAAACCGTTTCACCAACACTCCAGTGAATGATTAGCAGATGCTCAAATACTTATTTTTTTAATATGTTTAGCATTGCTATGACTCTCATAAACACCTTTAATACATCATTGATCACTAAAACACCTTGTGAATGTGGATCATGATTGAATTATTAAGTGCTTGAGTGAACATCATATTGCTTTAGTTCATAAGGCATATTTGCCAAAAAACGATCATTATACACGGTTCCGTATCCGGACCACTGTGTATATTCTTTTACGTGATTTCAAGACTAACTTTTCACATGCTTACTTAAAACCCTAATTAAAGTTTCACCTAAAAAGATAAAGTGTTTGCTTGAATCTCAAGTAATCTTAGATTGAATTCTAAGCAACCCTTAATCTTGAGCATCTATAAATACAAATGCTCTTTTATCTGGGAAATTCAATCCCTGACACTTTGTGTCGTAGTTGATAACTAGAATCGTCCTCTATTGACCTAGGTTTCCCCTGAGAAACGTAATTAGGTATACGACTTAAAGACTTTACTTGGGGATTCGTAAATCCAGGTCCAACTATCTTTACCTTGATAGTTCGTGTATCCTGATGTGGCTTTTCTGTTATTTAGGTTCTTTTAATCTCTTTCAGGCAAGATAGATAGAAGTCACAAAGTTCTCTTCGTCTCAGACTTTGTGATTCTGATCGTTGTCTAATAATGCATATTTCTAGATCTTTTTGTTATCTTTTATCACATCTCAAGTGCTTTAATGTCCTATTTTAAGTCAAATTATGCATTTTGCATCTTCGGGTATCAATAATCTTATTTATAGTAAAAAAAAAGAAGATAATTTGTGTTTGTTTGTATTTTCAGGAAAATAAAGAGAGCATGGTTGGCTGAGCTATTGCAGAAAGCGGAAATGTGGACCAAACGGTGGCTAAGAAGTTGAAGGAAATTGAAGTGCGGCAGTGGCATCATTGGACTTGCACGGGCCAAAGTGAAAATCCAAGGGTTATTCACACTTGAAGAAAAGAAATCAAAACAATTTACCTTCATATACCTAAGTTAGGTATTATTGCTCAACACCCAAACTAGCCCCCAATAACTCTTCCCATTTTCATTTCCAAGATCAGAAGCTCTCCCTCTCTGCTTATTTCACACCGACACCACCTCCATCTCTCTACCAGAAACACCACCATGTCCTACTGCTAGCCCATATTTCTTCCCTAACTTCGTACGGTCTCACCACTTTGTCTCTGTCTCTCCCTCTCTTTGTCATGTAATAATCACCATAACCATCTCCTAAATTGCTAGACCTAGTTCCTAGAGTATGGGTCTGATGTGCCTATTGAGAGAAGTATGGTTTGAAAATCAATCGGTAGAGATCTTGGGACAAATCACTGCTCTAAGCATGGAAGCAACAAATTGAAGAAAAGGGTTGTCAGAATTTCTTGTAAGTGGTAGTTTTATATTCAAATCCCTAATTTTCTGATTGTACTTTAATGAAAATGGGAATTGATAATTGGGAGAAAACTTGTATAAATGGAGGGGGGATTGTAGAGAGAAACTCAAGCCCGGAGTAGCCGGTGCACTAAGTTGTAGTAGCTTAGGTTTTAATTTCAGTATTTTTCTTATGTTCTAAAACTCTCTGCTAAGGCAGAGATGAAACCCTTTAATAATTAGGATTTTCTTGGTTTGATTTACTTGTTCTTTATGGGGTTTTGAATGAAAAAGCATGATTTAATCTCTGAATACTAGCAATTTACTTTCACCTTGTATGTGAAGCATCCATGGTAGTTAGAACAATTCTTTGTTATGTATTCAAGCCTATATATGAAATGATTTAGTTCAATTTGTGATTATCTATGCTTTAAACTGATAGGTAATGCTAGGGATTGACATTTTAGCTGAGGTTAATTCATCCATTTGTGTAAGTGATTATATCACATCTTCAAGGTAGTTTGAGGCTAGCATCTCTATAGCTCCTTGATTGAAAAGAGAACTAGTATATCAAATTAGGGAATTTCTATGCATTTAGGTGGTGGATTCGAAGCCCTGGTTCATCTTTATATTGCATTTTAATCTTATTTCTTTAGTATAATCATCAATTTCTGGTCGTATCGACAAACCCCTGTTTGATCTAAATTAGTAGAAGTAAAACTTAGAAGTTTAGTTCACCAATCCAACTCCTCGTAGGACCGACCCATATTTGCCATTGTCTGCGTTCTAGACACCGTGCGCTTGAGGTATTTTATAGTAGGTTTCTAAGCCTACCAGATTCCTCAAGAGAGATATCTGAAAACTATTCTTAATTGATTAGTTCACGATTGTTCTTTAGAGGTGGTTAAGAATCCAGGATTCTCAGCTAACTGAGTGTAAGTGTTCCGTGTTTTTGAGGTTTGCTAGCTTTGTCTATTGCAAACAGATTACCAAGCCTTGATCTTTGATCTAGAGGGAAATCAAATAAACTTATCTATCAGAGGCAGATTGGTATCAAAATTCTTCGTTTAGGCTGAAGCAACTCTTAGGCTATAAAGGATGTCAGTTAAGGGAATCAGTTGCGTAGAGCCTTGCAAGGTTCGGGAGACGTAAGGAGCGTGACTATAACTGAATCGCTTGGAAGGTGGATTCGGTCTCAACAACATTCCAGTCCGAGGTTTGATAGTAGTCTAGTGTCTATAGCGTCTTAATACAGTTTGGTATTCAAATCTGGACGAGGTCCTGGGTTTTTTCTATTGCGGTTTCCTTGTTAACAAAACTTCTGGTGTTTGGTGTCTTGTGTTTTTCCTTTTTTGCATTATATTGTTTATCTTTATAGTAGGATTTACACAAGTAGTACGTATTTAATTCCAGTAGATACGTCCATATAATTAAGATCGATTACAAGACTTGTTTCTTGTAGTTGTCATATCTTGAAAGATAGATAACAAGTTTCATACTTGACATAATTCAGATCTGAATATTTTGATATGACTAGATTTATCTTTGATATTAGTTTTTGGGATCGTCTAAGTACTCTTCTTAACAATCAGGTTCACGGATTCCTTTGTCTAGACTTTCTGATCGAGAAGAAATAGAGATATAAACTGGTCTATATACATATTGTCAAAGATCATTAAGCTCTATATACTGGTCTATATAAAATATATATACATACTGTCAAAGATCATTAAGTTGGTCTTCTTGCAGTTGTATTAGGTTCTATCCATACAGGTTACCGAACGAAAAAGTTGGTGGTGTACTTGGACCCTCTTCTTTTCATCTAACTCGAAGGGATTGAACTCATACTACACATACAATATGAAGTTTATGTAGTAGAATTCATATACTATTACTATTGCTGGAACATTGAATGTTGACTATGTTCCCAACACTTACTAGTTTCCAATGTTGATCAACACTAAATACATGGATCTGTAAGAACTTCCAAACTGAAAACGTATTCAACAACAATGAAACATCGTGTTCTCTCATTGTAGGTTAGAGGTAAAATGACTTCTAATTATGAGTATATATTCTAAAGATTAAATAACATTTATGCAAGTTGATTACGAAATATAATTAGCTCACTATTTATGTAAACTAATCTCTCCACCATAGTATCTAGAATATCCCTTGAACCGAAAGGATGTGGATGCGCCGAGGATAGTATCTAGAATATCCCTTGAACCGAAAGGATGTGGACGCGCCGAGGATGCATACAAAATCCCAAAATTCCCCTGCAAAGGCGTGGGTGATACCTAGTTTTATCATATTTTTATATATAAGGATATTTCAACCATTAAAATCTTTTATTTGATGACATCATCAAACATCTTTATCTATATGACTTTTTTTTCTTAAGTGTCATTTCAATAAAGTGCGCTATTTTTTTTAAAATAAATTTCAGGGCATTGCTATTATGGTAATATAAAGTTAGGGGTGAGAAACGGATTGGGGATGCGGATTTGGTACCATCGGCGTCTAGTTTATTGAAATGACAGGTTTCTAAAAATGTACTCGCATCCAGTCTATTAACCAACGAGTCTGATACCTACAGTCGCAGGTGAACGGATGAACCGAGTGGATACGGGTGGATTGACGGATTTCAAAATATGGTAATAAAAAACTAATTTACTATTAAAACTTAGATTAAGGAATACTGAAATTTAAGTAGTACCAAATTGTATAACAATATAACAAAGCTAAAACATAATCAAACAAGATTAATTTGACGTTTTTCCAATAACCAAAATATTCAACGATATCAATCCTCTTCCAACCAATCCAAAATTGATACTTCTGGAATATCTTTTAGGATTTTCATTGCATCCGCAAAATGGAAAGGCGCTCGTTAATAAATTACCGGAATATACTTCTCTAATCAATTAATATATTAGAGAATGGATTTAAGACTACTCTTGCGACAAACAGATCAACACAATTTTCTTACGGACAAAATGCAAAGATGCAATTAAAAAGATTTTTATTGTGACATAATTTAAGAAAGTGTTTCAATATTGGATTTTTCAAAGTTCACAATTCTTCAGTAGCAATGTGTTATATATAGAGCACCTAGAATTTTCCAATAATATCCTTCGTATTTATGTGTAATAACAAAAATTATTTCTAGGGATGGGTGGCTTCTTCAAATCATTTTAAGAATATCATAACTTATTCTAATCCTTCAAATGATAATTTTCTCAGATTCATTACTTCTTGTATCACTGAAAAAGATGATAGAGCATTGGAAGCCATCCCAACAGAATAAGAGATACATGATGCACTTATGACCATGGATCTGTGGACTTCTCCAGGTCCGAATGGTTTCTCACCAAGGTTTTATCAGTCACAATGGAAAATTGTTAAAGATGATGTATGTAACTCGATCAAGTCCTTCTTTCATTCAGGATTTCTTTTAAAGCAGTTGAACAAAACAAGAGTTTCTTTAATTCCTAAAATTCAAACTCCACAGAAGCCTGAATGAAAATGCGGGAGTCTAACAACCACACCCAACAATTCGTTTGGAAATCTGAGAGGACTCACTCCAATACATTTTCTAGAGAATCAACTAGACAGTCAGACTCAATCTAGAATAAAGTATATCAAAGAGTTTAAATATCTCTAACTCATAATTCAATCCGCAATCAGCAAATAGAAATCTGCGAGCCCGATTGAATATAAGAGGAGTTACTTGAACGGTCCCAAAGACCAATGTCCAAGTGTCAATCAATGTAAATCAACAACCAGAGGTTGGATATTATAATTGATTAATCTTAACGCACAACCTGTGATATTTCAATTATGTAACAAAATATAATGCGGAAAAGAAATAACACAGACACCAGAATTTTGTTAACGAGGAAACCGCAAATGCAGAAAACCCCCGGGACCTAGTCCAGATTGAACACCACACTGTATTAAGCCACTACAGACACTAGCATACTACAAATTAACTTCGGACTGGACTGTAGTTGAACCCTAATCAATCTCACACTAATTCAAGGTACAGTTGCGCTCCTTACGTCTCTGATCCCAGCAGGATACTACGCACTTGATTCCCTTAGATGATCTCACCCACAACCAAGAGTTGCTACGACCCAAAGTCGAAGACTTGATAAACAAATCCGTATCACACAGAAAAGTCTATAGGATTGAATAAATCTGTCTACCACAGAAATACCCAAGAGTTTTTGTTCCGTCTTTTGATAAATCAAGGTGAACAGGAACCAATTGATAAACTGGACTTATATTCCCGAAGAACAGCCTAGTATTATCAATCACCTCACAATAAACTTAATCGACTAGCGAAACAAGTTATTGTGGAATCACAAACGATGAGACGAAGATGTTTGTGATTACTTTTATCTTGCCTATCGGAGATATAAAATCTCGAGTCAATTATTTTAATTGAACTCAACACGATAGAAACAGCAAGATCAGATCACGCAACTACAAAGAGAATAATTGGGTCTGGCTTCACAATCCCAATGAAGTCTTCAAGTCGTTAACCTACAGGGTCTCGAGAAGAAACCTAAGGTTAAATGAGAATCGACTCTAGTTATGCAACTAATAACACACAGGAGGTGTGGGGATTAGGTTTCCCAGTTGCTAGAGTTCTCCCTTATATAGTTTTCAAATCAGGGTTTGCAATCCAAGTTACCTTGGTAACAAAGCATTCAATAATCACCGTTAGATGAAAAACCTGATTCAATCAAGCTAATATATTTCAACCGTTAGATCGAACTTAGCTTGTTACACACAAATGAAATGTACCGTCATTTAGGTTTATGTAGCCGTACCTAAACGTGTACACCATGTTGGTTCACAAATAGTTAACCGAGGTTAGCCATATGATTACTCTCATATCAACCTTATTCATCTTAACCATAACTAGTTCAAAAGACTCAAATGAAACTAGTTAATGAGTTGTTCAATTGCTATATTCTCATGAATTATACAAGAACACAATTGAAGCAAAATCGGTTTGATTCACTTGAATCAATCATGAAAATTATAGCCACGGTTTGCAAAGATTGCATTCCTTAAGATTTAAATGTTTAAGTTCATGAACAGACCGATTTGATAAAAATAACCAGCTTAAGTATGCGTACGGGTATGCGTACTTAAGCAACCGGATTTTGAGTTTGTTAAGTTTCCAAACTCAGCAGAAATTCTCGGTTCGAAAACTTCCGCCAGTATGCGTACGGGTACGCATACTTAAGGTGACTAGTTTAGGAGTTTGTAATTCCCAAACCCAGCAGATATTTTCGGTTCGAAAACTTCCGCCAGTATGCGTACGGGTACGCATACTTATCTTGTCTCCTTCACCAATTTCGTATACACACATATGCATACACTTGGCTCCTGGTTTATGGATTTATACACTAATGTGCGAACACACTATATATGCTTATATCCAAAGATGGTTACATTATCAACTCTACATTTCAATCATTGAAACATTCTTATATAATGACAATAGCCGTTTTCACACACTATTAGCATCAAAGCAATTTTCAAGTTATTGAAATGTCAACATGACTTTCGTCATGAGTAAAGATAAACATGGCTAAAGCGAAAGCTTTCCAACACATATTTCGAGAAATATGTAAGCGAGATATACTCAGCTCGAAATCTCAAATGTGTATAGTAGAAAACTATATCGTAAAACGACTTATGTCTCAATTATAGGAGATAGAGTAGAAATAGACTTTCCAAGTGATAGACGAGTTTAAGTCTCCACATACCTTTTGTCGATGAAGTTCCATAAGCTCCCCTTAGTAGTTCTTCGTCTTCAAATGATGAACGTCGAGAAATCTAAGCTCAACTACACTATCTATGTCCTAGTCCGAGACATCTATAAATAGGCTAGAAATCAAGGCTTATAGTTTTGATCACTAACATTGACAAACATGCTTGAGATAGCAACGCATGCGAGTTCGACCGAGCAATGCTCTAACACTTAAGATTATAGACCTATTGCATTGTGCAATATGGTGTATAAAATCATATAAAAAATTATTGCTTTAAGGATGGAAAGATACATTGTAAACATTATCTCCTCAATGCAAGCAGCTTATGTTCCGGGAAGATTGATTTCAGAAAATGTTTGTCTTGTTCAAGAAATTCTTCAAGCCATGAAGAAATTTTTTTGGAAAGAGTTGTCATCTTGCTCTTAAAATGGATATGTCCAAAGCGTTTGATAGACTAGAATGAAACTTCTTAATTGATATCCTTAAGAAATTTGGTTTTGGATCTAAATTTTGTTAGCTAGTCGATGCATAAGGACTACTAGTTTTGAGGTGTTAATCAATGGCTCTCCTTCTAAATGTTTTCAGCCATATCTTGGGATACGGCAGGGTGATCCTCTCTCGCCGTACTTATTCATCTTATCCATGGAATCTTTCTCAAGATTTTTAACTCACTGCGAAACTACAGGTCAGTTCACTTGTGTTAAAATTTCTCGTTCAAGTCCTATAATTAATCATCTCTTATTTGCAGATGATTGTCTTCTGTTTTGTAAGGCAAATCTTTCTCAAACTAATAATGCTTCAAGTTATAAATGATTTCAGCTCATGTTCTGGACATCTGATTAATTTTAACGAATCAACTGTTTATTTCAGTGGCAATATAGATCCATATGATTGTCAAGATATTTGTGGTTTACTTCAAGTGAGACAGATGAACATAAAGGAAGAAAAATATCTTGGTCTCCCCTTTTTTGTTGGTAGAAGAAAGAAGATTCCTTTATCAGTTTCGATTGATAAAATGAATGTTAAATACTGTAAGTAGAATGTTAACAATATGTCAGAGGAAGCTAGAAGTATGATGCTACAGAATGTTACCAATGCTATACCTATTCACCACACGACAATCTTCAAGTTGCCTGATGTCATAATAAACAAGACGAATACATCCCAGCAAGCTTTTTGGAGAGAAAAAAAATCAATTAGAGGAAGGCCATTATCACTTGGAAGAGAACCAATAAACCTAAAGAAAACGGTGGCCTTGGATTTCGAGATATGAAGATCTTCAGTAGAGCTCTCTTGTAGCGCCCCCAAAGCTAGCAGCTGACTAATCCAAGAGATTAACTAAATAAAGAGGCACTAAGGATCTAAATCTTATACTTAAGCATTCAATTAAGAGATCTGCTACAACACTTAACCCAAAAACTAGCCCCGCTCTAATATATATATATATACAAGAACTCCTCACAAATGATACATATACAATAGTCATTTGATTTACAAATAAAATATACAACATAATAAACATAGTCGAAGTTAACCAACTAACGGACTCAACTCCTCGAAGCTTCCACCGCGCAACTCTGATCTGTTTCTGAAACTGAAAGTGGGAATGGGTGAGCACATCATCCCTAAAAAGGGTGCCTAGTAGAAATAACATTTAACTTTCAAGTAATCACTTAAATGATTTGAAAAACAATATATGCTTTTCCTAAACATTAAAAGACAACCAAGTCACATAAATAATCAATCATGTATATGGAACTAACTCCTTCGTCAAACAATGTATAATATTCGCGCTAACCACACTCATTAGTTAATATTGCGGTGTATCGCCCTAACCATAGTGCATAAAAGCTGAAAATAAGTAGGTATAAATGAATGAGCAATATCCTATATACCACAGATGGGAATTCTTATTTCCCAAGCAATCAAATGGAAATTCTTATTTCCCAAACATTCATAAAGACAAAAAAGGCATTCCAATTCTTTTCCAAGAAATAGAAAGATAAAAAAAAAACACAGTACTTTCGGAATTTTAATAAAATAATGCATGGAATACACAATCAGACAATGCATGAATTTGTTAAACATAAACTTTTGTAAAAGAAAACAACAATAATCACAAAAGAGTTAAATGTAAATTCCCACCTCTTTTGATGACAAGCCATGCCTACCTCGAGATCCACGATCCACTGGTTCATCCTTAGAATCGATCGTTGTTAATATAGACTAACTGTTAATCACACAAGAACTCTAAGAATCTAGCCAAAATGGCTCACACAAGAATAATACAAGTCTATCTAATGGTTCTAAGCCCATTTATGACTTTACACCTTTTCATTCTTTATCTTTAGCATAGCTAAGGTTTACTAATTCAATTAGGTTGGTTCTATATTCCATGAGCTAAGTCTTATGAATATCTACAACTTTGTAGAAGAAGCCAAGGGCTAATTCGGACCATAAGGGGTCCAAAATATCAAACTAAATAAATCAACTCTAAGCCCAAGTCCACTAAACAAGTCCATTAAACTAAGGTCCAGTCCATCTTAGTCAATTAACGGTCAATAACAAAAAATTGACGGTCACATCAACTAACAGTCAACGTATAAGTCCATTTTAAGGTCAAGTCCATTCTAACTAGTCAAAGTATGGTCAACGGTCAAGGTCATGTCAGGTCAATTATCTAACTCGGCCAACTGAGTCTACTCAGGTCAAAACAGGGATCCAGAGAGTCACAACGATTCAACTTAGTCAGACTAACTGAGTCAGCTAAACAATTTAGTCAGACATCTGACTGGGATGACTAACAGGCATACTTCTATTGCAGACAAACTTCAACTCTATTTCTTATATTCTCAACTTCTTGTTTAACAAATCAACTTCAATTCAAATACAAAACAATGAATTTCATTTACAAACAACTTTGATTACCTGCAATAGTAGTTGCAAGCTTCCACTGAAGAGGTTCAACTCAACATTATCATCTAACCTCTATTCCAATATCTCAGTCACATAAAATCTCATTCCACTTCTTCTGTCATAACTTATATAACTTCACTACAATTCAACTCTTCCCTGCAACAGAATCTAAGTTCCTGTAATACAGCTCAACTACATCACAATCCGACCCAATTCAGTTCAACTCTTTCTTATTCCCTTTCAGCTATAACGGTCCAGTTCAACAACACCACTACAACTAATAACTCAGTTCACCATTCCTCTTCCATCACCATATTACTTCAACTGAAATCTCTCTTTAGTTCTTCTTGAATAACAATACTACCAACTCAAGCAAATCTGCACACTCAACTTGAATCCCAGCAGCAACATCGTTATTACTTCAACCAATTCCAGACAACATCCCAACACCAGCAACACTACCACCATTGCTCATTCATGGCTCACTCCTGTAACATCTCATCAATTCCATTACTCTATCCACACTACAAGACCTGTACCTTCACCTAATACATTTCATTCCAGCATAATTAACTTTTGTTAAATCCCAACACAGTTCCATCATCTTAACTTACATCTGCATTACAATCTAAGCGAAATCCTAACAATCATCTAAAAGAACTTCAATCCATTTAAGACTTCACACTAACATCTCATTCTTCCTCCCTGTAATCCACAACAATACCAAATATCCATCTTAAAACAAAGATCAATTCTAGCATCAACTCCACTGTAAACTCAATCTCTTTTCCCCTAGATTTAGCATGCTCAACAATAACACCAATTCCATATACTCAACTATACAAACAGTTAAATACAAATATTCAAATTTCAACAACTCAGAACTTACCCAAATACCAGCATCCTCTGAATTGTTGTTTCACCAGCCACCTCCATAGAAATCCTAAATTAACTAAACCCAACAGTCTTCATCATCACCAACAGTTCTCAACTAACCCTAGTTCAATCCCCAAATCTTCTTTTCTCTAATTCAAACTCAAAACATCAATCAAACTCTTCAAGACTAACAACCCATCTTGTAATTCTTTCCAACTCTTCTTAATCCTTTCTCGAATCGAATTACAATCAATTTACAGAAACCCTAATTTATCGATTCTCCACTGCAGCTTGAGAATCACTTGGTAAATCATCTTCTGTGCTACAATAATGAATACCCATCCTTAATTTTCCTCCTCTTGTTTCAATATCATCTTCAATTTCACAAAAGACCAACTCCAGAATCCCTAATTCCTCAAACCTTAATCAAATCAATACCAACTCGTAAATCAATCGATAACCCCTTTAATCTTCATCTATCAGAAACTCAATTATCCTGTCAAATTCATACTAAGCCCTATTTTCATCTACAACAACGTCAACACCTTGTTTTCCCGAGTTCAAACAACTTCAACCCAACTTCCTCTAATTCGATTTAACAAGACACTCCATTTGCATACTAGTTACTCACACGAAACAGACTCAATTCTGTTGAGCTGAGATCACAGAAAGAGAAGGAGAGGAAGAAAGAAGAAGATAGAAGAAGAATGAATTCTTCGATCGGGTTTTGGTAAAGATAAGGTCGACCAAAACTTACAATGGCACCCATAAAATTGATACGGGCAGCCAGATCGGTTGAGCTTCAAAAAGACTATTTTGCCCCTCATGCTAATCTGAAGATTTCTTCTTCGTCCAATATCCGAACGACACGTTCGAGTAGTCCATTCCGCGTAAATTTTCGAGCTCTATCACGCGGTACTAATTTCGTATCTAGTTCGTTGTTAGATTAATTTCTATTAATTAAAATCTATATTAACTAATCAAGTCATTATCGGCTAAATCGTCTCTTGATCGACTCTTGACCGGTCTAATAGCGTTGACGAGTTTGAGGGTCTTTACATCTCTTAGAAAAATCTGCATGGAAACTCAGCTTAGATAAAACGAGTATTATGGCTAAGTCTTTTAAGGAAAAATACTTTCCATATGGGGATGCTTTTGGTAACCATAAAACGTACTATTTTACATGGTAATGGAGAAGTATCAGTTCTGAATTAGATTTTGTTAAAAGACACAGTTGCTAGAACTTAGGTAATGGGAAAAGCATTCTTATCTGAAAACACCGTTGGATTCCATAAATTCAAGGTCTTCCACAACCTAAGCAAGGATGTATCTCTCATCAGAATTATACGCATGTTAGCCATCTATTTTTTCAAGATTCTGCTTCTTGAGATATCTCTCTTCTTCATGAACTGTTTGATCCAAATACTGTGAGTCATATTATAGGCCTAACTATTCATATAAATATGGAAGATAAACTTATTTGGATGCTAGAGAGGAATGGTAGCTTCTCAGTCAAGTCTTGCTATTGTAAAATGTTTGAAGAAACGTACAACTATCAAACAGTTGGCACTAGAATGCAGAAGATTTAAAAAACAATATGGAAATTTCCTACTCTGCCGAGAATTTCTCAGTTTTTATGGAAAGTTGTATCAGATTTACTCCTTGCAAGAGTTGCTCTTGGATCAACTGTTGTGGGTACGGATGACTATTGTCCTTTTTATAGGCAGCATCAAGAATCTGCAGCTCATATTATTATGAATTGTGACATCTCTAGGGTGGTCTGGTTCTCCTCAATTGGTTGGTCTTCTAATAATTTCAACAATTTGTCAGAATGGATCTGCAGTTGGTTTGACAATCTTTTCAATAACCAGATCACAGAGTTTGAAGTTGTTGAAAGAGCTATAATAGCTTGGAGCATATGGACTTCAAGATGCGACGAGGTTTTTCAAAAACTAATCCAATTCCGGAGAAAATTGTTCGTGCCTGTAATGTTCTTTTCGAAGAACATGCCAGTAGACAAAAGCCTATAAACTCTAACACTGTTAAAGTGAACAGGGAGAATGTTCATTGGATTCCTCCTCTCTTAGATCATGTTACAATTAACTCTGATGGTTCCTTTGAGAATACTAACAAGTTAGGTGGTATTGGACTAATTATTCGAAATTTTACAGGAACTCAACAAGCAGCCAAATGCATCCATCTGACGAATATCAGGAGCGCGGAACAAGCTGGAAGTCTAGGTCTTTGGGAAGCATTTAATTGGTCCAAAGAACTAAAGTTGGAAATAGTTAACTTTGAACTTGATGCTAAAGTGGTGGTTGAGGCAGTGATCAAGAACCAGGGAGCAGTGGATTGGAGGCTTAGTAATGTTATCAATGACATGAGTCTTCTTTTTAAAACTTTTACTTCTTGGAAGCTTAGTTATGTTCCAAAGGAAAGAAATAAAGTTGCAGACACACTTTCTAAACTAGCTAGGGTAGAGAGGAAAACATATGTATAGAGTAATAATGCTAATGCTCCAGATAAGATTATTTCACAGCTAGCTGAAGATGCTAGCCATGTAACTTTAAAAAAAAAAAAAAACGGCCTTCAACAAGGCTAATGGTCCCCTTCAACAATTGGCAAAAGACAAATTGGAGAAACAGACCAGTACATGGTAGAATTGTTTGTTTTGGCCCAAAGGGCTAGTTCATGAGCCACATAATTACAGATGCGGGGTTGAAAAGCAAACAAAAAAGCGACTAAACTAGAAGAGAAAAAATGAATATCCTTAAATATAGCATCTGTTCTAGAATCTCCATCAAACAAGCCAGCAGAAAATTGGTTGATGAGATTCTGAGCATCACTTTCTATGATGATATGAGTAAGCTTTTGCTTCATAGCTTTCTTCAAGGCTGCCCAAATAGCTCTGGCTTCGGCTTCTTCAGCAAACTCTACTTCAAAAACTATAGACGCACAAAAGGAAGCAGTGTTTGAGAAGTCCATCATCACATAGCGTGCACCATTATTCCCAAAAATATCATCATAAGATACATCAATATTACATTTTATCCAACCAATAGGTGGGGGCATCCATTTGTCACAGTAACCAACATAGATAGCATGGGAGATAATGGGACTGGGTTTCCTAGTTAATAACATAGCTGTAGCTCTCATCAGAACAACAGAGTGGTTTTCTTTAATGTTTTGAAAAAACAGATTATTCCTACTTTGCCAGATAGACCAAAGAATAGCAATAAAGAAACATTGATCTCCATCCGCGAGTTTAGAAACTGGGTCAACTAACCAAAACATCATCCAATCAATGAAAGATTTGTTACTGAAAGCCTAAGTATTCACATAGAAAGAAGAGAGAAACCAGACACGACTAGCAAAAGGACAACGAACCAAAGCATGCAGAACAGATTCATGAGGATCATTACATCTAGTACAATCAACAAAAAGCATAGGCATTCTAGTATGTCAAACAGTTCTAGCAGGTAAAGCATTTCTGGTTGCTTTCCAGGTAAAAACTTGAATTCTGTAAGGAACATTAATTTTCCAAATGGCTAGATTATTAAGTTCAGCTTTTCTGAAACCAAGGCCTCCTTCAGACTTAGGAGAGCAAAGGATATCCCACCCCAAAAGATGAAGTTTTCTATCTTTTGGGTCAAGGGTTCCCCTCCACCAGAACTTCCATAGGTGGGAATCTATTTTTCTGTATAGATGTTTGGGAACAAGGAAAGCACCCATCTGGTAAAGGGGAATATCCTAGCCAATATGTTTAATCAAAGTAGTTCTAGCAGCCTGAGACAAAAGCTTATGAAGCCAAATAGAAATTCTAGCATCAACATCTTGGGGAATACCCATATGGGTTTGAATTTTTGAAGATTGGAACACAGTTGGTGTACCCAGATATTTTTCTCCTAAGTTTTTGTTACTTATATCAAGGATAGCAGAAAGCTGTTGTTTAAGATGTTCAGTGTTTTTTTTGCTAAACAGAATTACGGACTTGTCAACATTGATTTCTTGGCCAGAGGCCAAGCAGTACTTTTGGAGGTACTCTTTGATAGTCTGGAAATCTTTAATAGTAGCCTTAGAGAAGAGTAAGGAATCATCAGCAAATAAAATGTGTGTCATTACAGGAGCATTTTTACACACTTTTATGCCTTCAACCAGACCTTTCCTAGTAAGAACATCAATATAATAGGACAGGGCCTCAGAACAAATAATGTAAAGGTAGGGAGACAGAGGGTCTCCTTGTCTTAATCCTCTCTCAGGTTTAATGAGTCCAATGGGACTACCATTGAGGAGAATAGAATAAGAAACAAAAGAAATTCAATGATTTATGAGTTTGACCCAATGATCAGATAAACCCATTTTTGCAAAACTTTTTCAAGAAAAAACCATTCTAGCTTATCATATGCCTTGGACATGTCAAGTTTGATGGCAGCAATGCCAACAGCTTTATCATGATGGTTGATAGCATAAATAGCCTCATTGGCTAGAATAATATATTGTCAGATATACTCTTCTTAGGGACAAAAGCACTTTGGTTTTGGGAAATGATATTGTTCATAAAAGGCTTTAATCTATTAGCTAGAGTTTTAGATAGGATCTTGTAAATGAAGTTACAAATCCCTATGGGTCTATACTGTGAGACCAACTCAGCCAGAGGGACTTTAGGGATGAGAGCTATATTGGTGTGATTGAAGACTTTAGCTATGTGACCAGTTGTAAAACAAGTCTGAGTCATATAAATAACAACTTCATCCATTATATCCCAATATTTTTGGTAGAACAGACTAGTGAAACCATCAGGACCAGGAGTTTTTTTTCCTCCCATTTGAAAAACAACATTCTTAATATCCTCAACAGAAATAGGAGAATTTAGGAAAGAATTGTCATCTTCAGAAAATTTCACAGAGAGGTCTTGAAGAATCTCATCTTGAAATTGTTGGGGGTGGGAGGAATAAAGATTCTTGAAATAATCAACAAAGGAGGTTCCAAAACTATTCCTATCAGTTAGGATAGTACCAGAAGAATCCTTGATCCAACTAATGGAATTTCCTTTTCTCCCAAAGAGGGTGACTCTATGGAAATAGGGTGAGTTTTTATCACCTTCCATGAGCCAAACCTCCCTGGATTTATCCCTCCAGTAGAGTTCCTCTAAATTTTAGAGGTATTCCAGTCCAGCTCTAAGCCTAGAGATGGCCTTAGACTCTGTTAGAGTAGAAGTTTGAATTTCCACTAATTCCTCTATGGTAGTAGATATATTGGTTTGTATATTACCAAAAGAAGATTTATTCCAATCACGTAAACCTTTTTTTGTGTTTAAAAGTTTAGCTTTAAGCTTATAGGCAGGAGATCCCACAACATTAACATACCAAGAGTTAGTTATAATGTCTCTACAAGTGGGATCCTCAATCCACATTGCCATGAAGTGGAAAGGCCTAGGCATACAAACATCATCAAAGTTGAAACCAATATGCATAGGGCAATGATCAGAAGAATCTCTAGGAAGGTTATTCACACAAAGTTTAGGAAATAAAGTCTTCGCAGAAGCGTTGATTAAGCATCTATCAAGTCTTTCAAGAATAAGATCAGGACCTTGTTGCATATTAGACCAAGTAAATCTAGGACCAGAGTAACCAAGATCATGCAAATCAAAAATATCACAAAAAGTTCTAAGGTTAAGAAAATCAGAATCATCAACCTCCAGACCCCCATTTTTATCATCAGAACCTAGCAGCGCATTAAAATCTCCTACAAAGAAAGTAGGTTCATCTGGAGCAATAGGAGGCATTTGACAAAAACTATCCCAAAAATCATTTTTAAGACTACTATCAGGTTTCCCATAAATAAAATGCAAATGACACAATTTAGAATGAATGATGTCGTTGGTAGTGACATAGATGGCCCTCATACTAGAGGATACAATGTTGAGGTTGATCTTCTTTTTCCAAGCCAGAACCAGGCCACCACTTCTACCAATACTAGGCACATTAAAAGTACAAGTAAAACTCCTATTTTTCATCATTCTAGCAGCGATGTCTTTTTCATTTTAGTTTCCGAGAGGAAGACAATATCAGGGTTGATATTCTTACAGAGGAGGTTGAGTTCTTTATTAGCAGATTTCTTTCTTAGGCCTCTAACATTCCAGCAGAGCATATTAACATTATTAACAGGGAAAGAGGAAGCAATATTGGACAAAGGATTGGAAGCATTTAAAGGAGGGGAGGTAGTTGAGTTTACCTGAGTGGTGGAGTTAGAATCTCCACTAAGTTGAGAACTAGTGGATCCACCATTGAAGATAGGCCCTTGTGCAGAATTGAGGTCAAGGTTGACAGCATCTTGAGAAGAATTATTGTTGACACCATTGCTCACCGGAGTAGTATCAGTAGGCACATTGTTAATTCCAAAGGGATTAACAAGAGAATGGGTATTGAGGGTGCAATTGGTGAGGTTAATTGTAGAAGGATCCCTCAATTTTGTGATTGGAGGACAGAGAGTAGTATAATCTGGTTCAAAAGAGTTCAGGAACCACTATAAAACTAGCTAGGATGGAAGAGCTAGCTCTAGTGTGTTTCCTGAGATCAGCCCTAGGATTGATTTTTCTTTTTAAGTTAGATAGAGCATCATGTTCAGCTGCTAAGGAAACCACTTCTTCTCTAGTGATAGTAGCTTTCTGAGTCGGAACAATAGATGATTTGAATCTTCTGGATGAGTTGGAGGGCTCCAACGAATCAGTCCCGATTTCGCAGATTCAGGTGTTGAAATTTACTCAGTCAAAGTATCTTTCTGGATCAGAGCTTGCTTTAGAATGACAGGAAGACCATTGCATTGCTAAACTGGGTTGTGTTGTAAAACTGGACCAACGTCGTAGATCTTTAAAGTAGCTGATCTTTTCACAAAAGGGCCCATCTGAAAACAATCCTTGTGAAACTCGTTAGATGTTTTGTCTGCTGCTTGAATATTAATCACAGATTTCCCATGTTCAATAACATAAGAACAAATAGTTGCATCTTGAGAATCAGGAATGGTATCTGCTGCAATCATTGTAGAATCCATGCTAGTATTAAGATCTTCAGATGATTTAGGGGAGAGAACTGTTTTAGGAGGCATCATTAGTTTGGATACCTTAGGATAATTATATCCAGAACTTGAAATATATATATCCAGAACTTGAAGTTGCAGCTTCCTTCTTAGCCTTTACTTTAGCCAACCAAAGAGGACAGGTAGCTTCTTTATGATCAATGATTCGACATGAAGTACAGAAGTTTCTTGGGACTTTGAAGTACCTACATTCAATGAGAAAATGTTGAATTCTTCCTCTAGTGATTAAAAGAATACCAGTCGGCAGAGCTCTTTGAACTGAAATACGGACACAAACTTTGACATTCTTCTTAAAAGGATGATTACCATATGGTTCCTTAGCTTTTATTAACTCACCCATTCTGAAAGTAAGAAGTTTCAAGTCTTCAAATTCGACGCATTCCTTTGGTACATTGCATAGCATGAACCACATAAGCTCTTCACTAAATGAAACTTGATGATTTGTCGGCCAACCATTTGGTGGAACCACGCTTAAAACTATGAGAAAACCACAAGCATACCATGGTATTTGCTCATTAACCCTGTTGAAATCGCATTCCGCAAGGAATCTTATCAAAACTTTGTTTCTCAAACCACTAAAGGTTGTGACAGTGGGGAATTGGGCTAATGGCCATTGAGAACAGATATAATGCCTCATAGACGATGTAGGTACCAGAGTTTCACTGCAGACATATCCCACCATACACCATTTCCAATTGTTATCATTCTCAGCCAAGACAACTTCCTTGTCAATGAAAACTGGTTCAGTAAGAGAGGATGGTATTGTGAGTTTTCCAGCCATTAAAGAAGCAAGGTTTTGAATATCAAGATTTGAAGGTTGTGTGAGAGTATTAGATTTTGACTGATCCGTATAAGTATAACAGGACAGGAGGATAAAGATGAAAAAAATAAGGTTGAGCTATATTTTCATTGGTTGGGAAGATAATAATATATATCTTGATATGATATTGCAAAATAATTTTGGTGAATGTGCTAAGATTTTGACATATCACCACAACATTCAACAAAAACCAAGACTCTGAAGCTGACTGAACCTTAAAATGGGAAATATTTGGTGGTTGAACTTGGTTTCCTTTTTGAAGACAGTAATTAGGTAGAGAAACTATGTAGTTTTTGTTTGTATTTCTGCTCCCCCAAGTACAAAGCACAGGACACTTGTTATCTTTAAAAACACTTTGTTGGTGATGCCTAGGATAAATAGTACAAAGCTTCACGTGACGATGGTTGTAGTATAAAAATATGACAAATCTACCAGTAATGACAAAATAGATTTTGTGACAAAGATACGTCATGATGATGTATAAGAATTAGGTGAGTTATAAATGCCATTGTTTTTCTTGCCATCATGGAAAACTGGGTTTTGCATACTGCCAACGGTAGTTAAAGCATAGTGTTTGGGTATTTGAATGTGAAAGAGGGTACGGGAGGCGGGAAAATATTTGGCTTTCTGGTAGTTTTATGGTGGTTTAAATGAGTGTTGTGAAATTGGCTAGGGATACAGGCATAAAGGTTTTGGCGAGTAATGCCTGTATTTGGCATGGTTACAAATGGTCTATCCAACATACTCTGGTTGGCAATGATGCCTCTCAACAAGTGCTGCCAGTCCTGGACCTGCATAGAATACAAGATTCTTAGTAGAGCACAATAATCAAAATTAGGTGAACCACCAGTCCCCCTCTTAATAGTAATTCTAAGAGGTTTATTGAGAGATGAAACGTCTGAGAATAGGTTTTGATTATTAATTTGCATGTGGTAATGATGTTTCTGGAGAAGGTGCGAATAGCCTTGAATAGGCGTGAATTGCCAAGGGACGGGACGTTTAACCAAACGTCTTAAATGACTATAAATGGTATTGTTTAAGGGTCTATAAATTTGGTTAATCAGAAAACATATATTATAGTAGACAAGATAGCCAGAAAAGGAAAAAATTAGAGCAACAAAAGAAGAGATTAGAAATGGCAAACTCTGGTAATCATGCTTCTTCCTCTTCTCCTCCCACAACCAGTGCATATGATTTAGCAAAGAACATTGCAAGGTCTCTAGGAGATCAAAAATTAGGGAAATTGAAAGATGTTGTTCAGGCAGAGATTGATCGGCGTCAACGAGAAATAGAAAAACAGAAGGAGAAAGATGATAATGCCTTTGAATATGCTGGATGGAAGGAAAAAAGGATGGCAAGGGATGGGAGGAAGAGGGAAGAGCGTTTGGAGAAATACAGTATGAAGAGATGTGGGAGTGCAACCCAGACAGAATAAGATGAAGGGCATGGGTATTTTGTTGAAGAGATTGATTCAAGCCAGGAAGATTCAGATACTGCTGAGGAGAAGCGAAGAATGTTGAAGTATGAGGAAGATAGGCTTTATAGGCGATATCTGCAAGAGAAGGCCAATCCTGCAATCTTCTCAAGGACCATGCATGAAGGTATATCTAATGATGATGAGAGTGATGCAAGTGCTGAATCAGATGCTTCTGAAAGTTCCGATGATGGTTATAGGCCTCCTGCTTCATCTGGAAGTGAATACATCAATGCAAGTGATGAGGAAGATGATTGGATCTATGATGGGGAAGATTATTGATAACCTCCCTTGGGGTACCGGCAAGAACACCATTGCTAGGTTTTGAAAAAAGTCTAATGATGATCAACAAGTTTTTTGCTAACAGGTTTTGCTGGTACTTGCTTTTAATCTTCTGGATCTTGCTGTTGCTGTTTATGTTTATCTTGTTCAAGTAGAAACTTTGGTTTGTGTTTTGGTTTTTGTATAGTTTCTTTTTAGTTTGTTTGGTAATTTTCCCAGTCAGCTTCTGAAGTTTGGGAGTGACTGAAGAATCAGGACGGGGTTGGTATCTGGTAGTATTGCAGTGGAAACTGAAATAGTTTTTTTCCAATAGGTTTTTTGTGATGAATGTTTGTGGTATAGATGTTCAGGTTGTTATGGTGGGTATTGATATAAATGTAGTGAACCGCTGCAGTACTAATTTTGCTTTGTAAAAAATCGGTTGAATGAAAGTAAGTTGGCTTGATTGTATCAGAATTTATGTTGGTAGTTTTAGAAGATGTTGCTCTCCAATGATTGATCTTAAACTTGTAATGGTATAAATGCTAATAATGATCACAAATAGAAGGACTAATTGATGAATGCTAGTAAGATGAATTCCAAGTAAGGAAATTACATAGAGCATCGATGGAGAAATTGAATGCTTACGTCAGGATGACGAAGCAGAGCGTTTCAACAAACTTTTACAAGTAAAACCAATTGTAAGCGTTCATTGAGAATGATGGTTTCGTTAATCAATTTCGAAGCCACCATTGTTCCCTTTAATTTCTATTCCTCTTTTATTTAGATTGTTAAGAGCAAGGTAGACTCTGTACAAGTTCAAAGTGGTTTCAGCCTTACCAACGTGCCACATCAATGACAACATTCATTAGCCATGTAACTGTTAATCATTCTATCTAATAATAAAATCTTTCAGCTTCAAAATAAATAAATAAATAAATAATAAAAATAAATGGTCGATTTGCATCCCTAGATAAAGAACGCGCGATTGGGGGATACTTGTATTAATTGGGGGATCTAAATTACTTTCCCCAACCAATAGTTTGCTAAGGAGTTTTTTTTGGGGAAAAAAATACTAAAATACCCTTCCCTCAAAATAAAAAACTAAAAACTAAAAATCAAAAAACTAAAAACTAAAAATAAAAAAACAAAACATATCCCCCATTTTCATCTTCACTGCCGTCATTCTGGTTAGGGTTAGGGCTTTAAAACCTAAATATTCCCCACTTTGAAAACGTTTTTTTTTTTTTTTTTAACATTCGGAAGTGATGAGGATCATGCCGGTAGTGATGAAGACCATGCCGGTAGTGATGAAGACCATGTCGGAAATAACTTTTTTTTACATCGCCGGAAGTGATGAAGACCATGCCGAAAAATGGTGCCGGCATGCTTGGTAACTAACATTCAATGCCGTAACTAAATGCCGGCATGCTCGATAGAAATCTATCAAAGCCGATAGTCAAAGTGAAAAAAAATTCAATTTTCTGGATACTTTATATCATGTGCCGGCAAAGTAATTTAAGCAACATACTATGCCGTTAGCAGTAGCGGCAAACATTTATGAAAATTTCCAACAAATGCCGGCATGGATGGACGACCGGCAACAACGCCGGCACACTGTGTTGGTTGAATATTTCCTGGTACGTGAAAATATGGTGTGACGTTTTGCAGGTGCAACCATGGTGAATCCAAAGTTACATCTGGAGAAGATTCAACATAAAAGACATATTTGTTGCTAACATGAAGACTCAGGTGCAACCATGGTCACTCATCTCAACCAAAATTTTTGAACCCAACATTCATACTTCTAATCTCTCCAAAATGATAAAGATTTCTATAAATCATTTTCAAACTAATCAATTAACATAACTAATTATTATTAACCACTAAACCTGATTAATGAGGGGTAGATTAGAAATTAGTGAAAATACATGGATATGGGGTGATCTTTATTTACTATTTAAATCCCGTTTTTATCTTTTTCTTATATCCCCCAATTAACATAAATATCCCCAATCGCACGTTTCACCTTGTGGAAAAGATAAATACAGTACCAGTTTGTAATATCTGGGTGGTCATCAGCGAAAAACCGCTCAAGTGAGAAACTCGAAGAGTAGTAAAAACAAGGGTGTTTTACACTTTTACTACAACACATTTAGCGAACCCCTCCATTAATTAATTTACACACGATAATAAGTACATTAGTATGAAGAGACCGTCATATATTTAGTTGTTTGTCTTTTTAGATCTACCAAATTACTACTACATTTTCTTCGAGGAATTTACAGGCCAAATTCACGCGAGAAATCCATAATAATTTTAAGGATACATTAGCGGGACTTTGTCTGTTAATTTAGGTTTTGGTTATTGGGGGAAATCAAACAAGAAAGATAGATTTGAGTTGAATTGAATGATGTGGAATTCACTGGCAAATATCAAAGAAAATTTAAATCAAATCGTACTTGAAGTTCAAGATGCTACAGATGGTGAAGAGTTTGAAATCTATCGATCTAATTCTGCTGTTGAAGATTCTCCTATTTTCAATCGGAGAATTTCTCATCGGTTTGCCCAATCTAATAATTCTCCTCTGCGTTCACCTATGTCAAATGGTGGTGATTCAGCTCTAAAATCTGAGGTATTCGTCGGGTTTTTTTCTTTTAGTTGAGGTTAAATTTTTAAATAGTTTGTTTTTATTTTTCATTTTCTTTTGATGTTTTGAAATTAGAGAAATAGAGCTGTTTCGCTTAGTTTTACTGCATTTAGATAATTCATATGTTGACCTCTTCAATCAAAGAGATGCCACAAAGCATTCCAAACTTTTCGTTGTTGCATTTCTGAGCAGTTTGCAACCTCTTAAGGAAACTGCTAATCACAGGCATATAAACCAGTATGCACGTTTTTTTTGTTTTGTTTCAGTTCACTGAAACCTAGATTTTAACAGTTGAGTCATGTAAGAGAAGTTGTGCTTAAGAAGTTGAATAAACATATTCATGCAAGCTGAACAGTCTTGATTCTATGCGACTATGACACAGTTTCCTCAAGCAGAACATATGAAATTCGGTTTGGGAGAATCTGTTATTAGTTATTTACATTCTTACTCAAAGAATCATAGGGTGCCAAGGTGCCTTTGTTCATCCAGTATCCATAGATCATTTTAAAGTTGTTCAGATGTCTTATCTAAATCTTAAAAGTTAGTCATGTGATGTTCCTTTCCGTATCTCTCGACCCTAGTATGGTTGTTTGAAGGAATTTAACAATTTGCTATTTTTCTAAGTTAACCTGTATTTTGGTCATTGTGGTCCGAAGAAGTGTACATGGGCTTCAAAACTGTTTAGTGCACATTAATTGCATACATATGCTGGCTGTTGTTTAATAACATTGTCATGCCCCAGAAACTTATGTTGCTTAAGTTATTGCGCTTTGTAGATTGAAAAATACAAAACAGAGATTAAAAAATGCCAGGCATCTGAGGCTGAAATCAAAGCATTGTCGGTTAACTATGCAGCATTGTTGAAAGAGAGAGAGGTAATTTTTGACGTGGGTCAAAGGAGTTCATTTATATGTTTATTGGCCCGTTTGTAATTTCTGTTGATAAGCATGTGGTGTTTGATCAAGTTCCTGCCGAACTAAGAATTTTGGAATTCCGACTGGCACCTTTGTCAAGAGGCGAGAGTTGGTGCTTTAGGGTGTAGTATCCCTCCATAGGTCCCAATTTTTCTACATTTATTGAGTATTTTTGACTAATTAATTATACAATTTCACTTCTCAACAAAAAAAAAGAAAAAGAAAGAAAAAAAGCAACAGTAGAACTTCTCGCCATAGTCTCAGAGGCCTATTATGCGTCTTGGCCATCCTTAGACGTTATATTTTGAGTGGTGTGCGTACAGGGAACCATGTTTTGGGCTTCTTATTTTTCAATAACCAAGTTGAAAACAGTTTATTTTCATGTTTACAGTGGGCATCTATCCTTGTAGCATTTTACTAAATATAGCAAATGAAAAGGCCTCTTTATCCTTAACATGTACAAACTTCCTTTTAATGTTCTATTGTGTTAGTGAAGAGGTTTGGTTAAAGCAGTAAATGGTTAGATATTGCTTGTTTTAAACAGGAAAAACTTTCCAGATTGCATGGAGAAAATGAGATGCTGAGAAAGAACTTGGAGGCAGCAAATGCTCTTCAGCATGCATCTAAAAATGAAATTTTCAATAAAAGAAATGTACATAAGGTATTGTATTTTGCATTTATTGTTTTAAAAGAGATCGACGCGAAGTTATCTATTTAATGTACAAACTCTCATTTTATGTTATTCTTGTATTGTTGCTTAACTGGTTTCACACTTCTGTATAGATTCAAAGCTATCTATCAGCCTTTCCGTAACAATTTTTTTTCTTCTGTTACTGTTCAAATAATCTATTCATTTCGTAATTCTTCACACAGTGAGTGGCCCCCTGCGTCTCTTAATATCTTGTGCCTGATAATTGTAGAACAAAAAAAAGAGCAGGCTTAACCAATTTCTGTGCTTTAATATAAGGTTTTCACTCCAGTTCCGAGTATATGATAATGCTTAGCAGTCTAGTAACTTTAGCTAGTTCTGTATGTTCTTACCATCTGGTGTTTGTATTGACATACATAGTCTTCAGGTATTTTGTCTGCGTCATGATTCCTCACTACGATTATGCAAATTTTGAAACTTTCAGTCGTGCTTTAAAAAAAAAAAAAGATCCCATGAAGCTTTATAACCTGATTCTTTCACGTGTAATGATTGCCTTGTTGAATTACAATACCATTTTTGAAGGTTTCAACTTTCAAGTTCTCACGTCTTCATCAAAATTTATGTACTTTGTCAAGTCTTTGCTGATGTCTATTTGATATTAATGTAGGGGGTTGGTGAACCATCTCCCAACAGGCAACACAAACTGACAGCTCATGTAAACAACCATTCTGTTGGAAACTACACACACAAAAGTGTAATTAAACAGGACACTTTTAGCAATGGGAATGCAGATACTTTACGGTCTGTTGAAAACCTTCCGCGGAATGAAAATGTAATGGGAATTTCCTGTTTTTCTGATGTGTAACACTGTATATTTCGAGTCTTAAGTTTCTTTTGTTTTTTTTCTTCTTCAGCTATTGGGATTTCGTTCTCTGGCCTATTATCCTGCCTTAAGTAAACTATGAAATCTCCTTAAAACTACTTATAGTATGGGATGAGTATCAGAGTTAATTTAAATATACACACATATTGAGTGAGCTTGGTAACAGATATGTGAATGCTTTGTAGGAGCTCGCAGATTTGATAGAAGAGAAGAACAGATCCCTGGTGGCAATCCAAGCTAATTATGATTCAGAGATAAAGCAGTTAAAGATGGAGCTTGGTAGAGAGCGTGAAAGTTCAGCAAACATACATTCAAAATTTACTGGTACTTTTTGCTGAATGTTAAGATTTAAGTTCGCTGTATCTTTTATTTTTGCTTTCTTGTCTGATTCATCTGTCTCTTTCTAGAGGAACAAAAATTGAATGGATCTTTTCAGAAGGAACTCCTTGCTTTGAAGACGCAGAAAAATAGAGTGAGTTCTGCCTGAGATTTTTCATCATAGTCTCGCATTCATCTGTCTGTGTAGATATAGATTCATATATTGATTACTGCTGCTGCACCAGTCATGATATCACTTTTGTTTGTTTGAGTACGGAATAGTTTTCGAACTAATTTACGTGATGTTAACATATTGTTTACATCTGGTGCACTAGTCATGGTATTGCTTTTGTTTGATATAGCCCATCATTGCACTTGGCTTTCTTGGACATTCAGTGAAGGACATGTTCATCCTCCCAATGAGTATCCATATGGGATTGACATTCTCTCGTTTTTTTTACCAGATATTTAGTGAGTGATCTTCTGCATGATAGACTGTGTGGTGTATTATGTTTTTTGGGTGAAAAAATCTGTAGTTATCTTCCAATTTGTTTGAGTGACTAAACCACCTTTAGTTAAGCTGCCGGTGCAACAGAATTCATCACACTATATGAGTCGCCTATAGCATGGATTTTTACATAACTTGTGTTCTTAGGTGGGAATGAGAAATGCCAAACTTACAGTTCCAGGCCTTCCGGCATAGATCCTCTTTTCTTCTCTTTCAGTCATGCATTAAGAGGCTGACTGTTCAGTTCCACATCTTCGTTTTTTTTTTTTTTTTTCTGATGTTTATATGTTCTTTTTATCATTTTTAACTGGGATTTTGTTATTGGGTTGCAGGATATGACTGAGATGAAACAACTACAAAATCAATTGAATGATAAGTTATCAGAAATCAGACGACTTCAATCAGAGCTGACGAGAAGGGACAATGAAGAAGAAACAAATGAGATTATTGAGCGATTAAAAAGAGTTATTGCCACCTTAGAGCAGGAAAACACCAATCTTAAGGTCGATGAGTTTATTCTTTAGTTGTATATGTGAACGAACACCTTGTTGCTTGTTGTTGCTAGTCTTTTCTTATGCAACTTGTTCTATAAGGATTAATTTTATGGAGTCCTAAATCTACCACATATTATATCATTTGTTGTAGATAGAGAAGGCTGAAAGAAGTCCAAAGTCTTTACGTGCTGATGGTGATGCGGATAACCCAGACTCTTCAGATAGTCGTCCAACTAAATTAAATGAGGTATTTACGCTTATGTTGGGTGTACCAGGATCACATGTACAGTTGTTTTAGTTGAATATCATTAGTTTTTATGGACCTTATGGCTGAGCATTCCTATGGTTTATAATTCCCGTGCTTTAGCTCTTTTCATCTGGAGTACATTCGAAAAGAAGATACTCTCTCTGAAAAGCTTAACCAGAATAAGCATTCATGGGTTCTTTTTGCTACTATGCATCAAATAAAAATTTAATATGCAGCCTTATTGCATTAAATGGCAAAGATATGACAATGAGCAGTTGAAATTGCTGGAATTAGCATGAGAAAGTTGCCTTTTTGAAATGTTAGGTGACATGAAGAAGTTATTCTTCAAGTCTCACCACGGTACTCGTTGGGAAAGCTTCTCAAGCGAGTGATTTCTCTTTTTCTTGGACATGTCATTCGGATTAGCTAGACGTTGTTATCCACAATTTTTGTCTCTATGCCCGTGTAGCCCTCTATCCCGTTGATACCTATCTTGAATGAATTTGTTGGAGCTTTAAATAATGGGTTTGTTCCAAGTTCTGCCGCTTGCCGGGTTTCAACACTGCATGTGCTGTATTTTTTTTTCCTCGTAATTTTACTTGTTTCTCTGATTCTTTTAAGATATCATGAGATTGCTCTGATTCAGTTGAACTTCACTAAACAAGCGCTATTTTATCTCCCATAGGTACATTAACGTGACCTAAAAATTATGTTTACTTTTGTATATATGTTCAAACCTATCTACTAGCTTATTACCTTAAATCGCATGAAAGATGGGTATCCCTTCTTAGACTTGGCAACAATTTCAGAAAAGCTCAGAAGGAGAAGTTTTACATTCGATTGTAATATGCTCATCATTTTATCAACCCGGCATGTGTGTTGACTTTTTTTGGACGTGTTATCCCACATGCTAATAATTAAATCTAATTTTTCCATCTCACTCGCTTTACTTTATTTCATCCTGAAGGCACATTCATCTGTACAGTTCCCGGAAAAGGAAGAAATGGAGCGATCCATGCAAAAGTTAGAGAAGGATTTGAAGGAAGTTTGTCGTGCAAGGGATAAAGTATTGCAAGAGTTGACTAGGCTCAAGCAGCACTTGTTAGATAAGGTTGGTTGTCCTCAACTGTCTTAATATGTGATAGGTGAAAGTTTTGCTTGTGTTTTGCTTCATTTTCGTATTCTATTTCTCTAGCTTTTATTAAAATTAAGTGTTTAAACACCGATTGATAGAGGTGGTTCACTTTAGAAGTTGGAACTTTGTTGTTTGATATATATGACAAAGACATGTTTTTCTACTTTGACTTTATCAAAACTTATGGTTTTATCTTGTGTACTATTCCATTAACTTGTTAAAGGATGTTGGCACATTGCTACCTGATATTAGTATATTATATATACAATTTATGTGCAGACTAATTTGGGACTGTTATGCTTCTCTATTGTTTTAGACTTCATATTAATCAGCCTAATTTTGATCTTGTTCAAGTAGTGATTTAAGCAACCTAGCCAGTATTATTCTCTTGTGCTAGCAGAATTATTCACCATGAAGTGGTTTGACTGGAGAGTTTTTTTTTGTGTTTTCAATTATGCAAGTCTCATGTTGTTGTAAGTTGGGGTGGTAAAGTTCTCCAATAATTCCAATAGTATGGAGCAGAGCTTCAAGAACGTAGCGCATTAACCCGACTTCATATACCCCTTTCCCCCCAAGCAGCATCCTTTGACTTCGTCTTGCTAGGGTCATTCCTATCCAAATGCTAGTTGTATTGTCTTTGTTGGAGACCTATTCTTTGAAAAGGTACTCTGAAGTGGGTGCTCTTTATTTATTTATCATTAATAAACAATGCTTTTAATGTAATACTGGAGACCATTCAGCAATAAAGTTGGTTACCTAGCACTTCTCAGGGAAAAAAAAGAGAGCAACCCTTAGTGGGTCTTACGCTGCAAAGTTTTTTGGTTTTAGCATGAGGGGCATCTATAAAGATTTTTGGGTACCATTGCCTTGCAATATTTCACGTGCACGCACGAGCAAGATGTTTTGTGAAATCTGGTTCTGCATCTCTTGGTTTATCTTGTTCGTCCAGCTTCAGAGTTGAATTTTTTTCCCCTGCAATCTTTGACTAGGAACTTGAAGAATCAGATAAAATGGACGAGGATAGCAAAATCATTGAGGAACTTCGAGCAAGTTGTGACTACCAAAGTTCAAAAATATTACGCCTGGAAAAAGCTCTACAGCAAGCGATAACAGGCCAGGAAGAGGTTAAGAAGAATAATAACGATGAGCTTCAGAAGTCAAAGGAAATGGTCAACGATCTTAAGGAAAAGCTATCTAGCTGCATGCGCACAATTGATGCTAAAAACGTTGAACTGATGAATCTTCAGGGTGCTCTTGGCCAATATTATGCTGAAAGTGAAGCCAAGGTAAAATTCGTATCTACTTCTGTGCATATATTCTTTATCTAAATGAGGTACTCTATCCAGAACTGTTTGCTGGTTTTTACCTTTGCACAGGATCGCCTAGAAGGAGATTTGGCTCTTGTGAGAGAAGAGTTAGCTAGATTGTCTGAGCTTTTGAAGGTATGGTTTTATAGCTATCCTTTCTTCCCAAAGTATCCTTTGCTTACAAATGTGTGAGTGTCTTTTAATTTCATTACTACATTCTTGTCTTTTACATATCCTAGACTAGATGAGCATGTTTGTCACTATCTCATTTTTTCTTTTTCCTGTTCTTTTTTCTATTCATGTTTTGCTTTACACGAAGATGGTTTGATTTGTTTCTGTTTTTTATGCTGTGATACTAAGTACCATACTAAGTTTCTTGTCTCTTGTTGTGGATCCTTTTTCTGCTCTTTCAACCTTTTTGTACTTCTTCTAAGATGGGTATGTGATGCGTTAGTTAGTTACGACTGCACTAGAAGTAGGAATATGTTGCTACCCCTTCACAAACCATTAATATGTGTACTTTTTGGAATGTTATTCTTATGCGATAATAAATATAGTCAACTTCGTAGCAAGCAAAAGTAATAAAAAACAACATTCTATTTTTCACGTTTCCTTTATATACGTTTTGTCTTGGTGTGTAATTACTTTCATTTTTCAGCATTTTAAAGACCTAGTAGACTAGTACCCCAACCATAAATATTTAATTATTTATTATTCTTTTTTGGTTTCAACTAGGATGCAAATCAACGGATAGACACTGCAAAGCAGGAAAAGGATGAAACACTTGAAAAGCTTTCACAAACTGAAATGTTGCTCTTGGAAGGAAAAAATAGAGTTCACAAACTGGAGGAGGACAATATGAAACTACGCCGTGCTCTTGAGCAAAGTATGACAAGGCTTAATAGAATGTCTGTTGATTCAGACTTCTTTGTTGACAGGTTAGTACATCTTTTATGATGTTTTCATCCACCTTAATGATGGAAGCCACCTTCTAATGATGGATGGCTAATTCCATTGCAGGCGAATTGTGATCAAGTTACTGGTGACCTATTTTCAGAGGAACCATAGTAAAGAGGTAAGGATCGTTCTTCTATTAAAAACTCATTTAATAACACGTATTCAGTTTAGAATGTACATGCTCAGGATTGTCCTCTGCAGCAGATGATGGCATGCGCTGAACATCCGAGGTCCACTTTAAAATGATTTCTAACCAGGAGATTTGCTAGATTAAACATTACCAGATAGGCAGATAGTTCTGGGAAAAGAATATCTCATATCAGATGCTTGGTCCTTACTTGTTGCATATTAATGTCCACCTTGATCTACCAAGTTGTAGTCAACGTAAAGCAGTTGTTGTGCCGTTTCTTGTTTACCCGCATGATGTAATACTGAATTTCACTTAAGTTGTGAAAAGAGTGTTAACTTAACATGCTCACAAATGGATGGAAAACTTGGAGATTGACAGGTTTTGGACCTTATGGTTCGCATGCTGGGCTTCTCTGAAGATGATAAGCAAAGAATAGGTATGGCGCAGCAAGGTGCGGGTAAAGGTGTTGTACGAGGAGTTCTTGGTTTCCCTGGACGTCTAGTTGGAGGCATACTGGGAGGAAGCTCATCCGAAGCATCCGCTCCTGTGCCCACTGATAACCAGGTTAGATTTTCTTAGTTGATGATACTATCTTCACTTGTTAATTTTGTTAAAGTATACGCTACTTGGGAAAAGCCCATCTGAAGCGTATGTAAAGTAGAAGATTTCGACGAAATTTCTCCTTTAAATATTGGAAATAGTCATCACAAAAGATCTTAGATTTAAGCAAGTGAGCAATTTTTTTGGCCAAGGAACCAAAATCACATGTTTTCTAGGCACTGCTGTATGGATAAGTGTAATACAAGGCAAAAATATGAGAAGGAAATCTCTTATAATGGCCGTGATGTCCAGTGTAACTTATGACGGGATGTTATGTGGACATGCTATTTTTTGTAGCATGCATGAAAATAACTCTTGTACAGTAAGATGCAATTTCAACATCTAAAAAAAGTAAATGAAAATACTGATGCAATAGATAAAGGACAGGGAATAACAGATCACCTTTCTTTTTCAGTCCTTCGCAGATCTATGGGTTGATTTTCTTCTCAAAGAAACCGAAGAAAGAGAGAGAAGAGAGCTCATGGAAGCCGCTGCTAATTCCAAGGGCGACAGCGCAGAGGAAAAAAATTCAAGCCTGGCAGGTAAGGCTGGTCCGGTTTTGGATTATAGAACAAAGAATTCTGCCTCTAGTTCTTCAAGGAATTCATCAGTTAATCGCCCGAGCAGCTTAAGTCCACTGCCCTCTCGAGGAAATCTTCTGCAGCCTGAAAATTCAGATACTGAGTTTTCAACAGTTCCTTTAACCACACCGGTCTATCAATCCCCGGGGAACAGTTCTCGGATCTCAGGTTTCTTTCAACATACTGAGAATGGTATCTGAACGTTGTAATTAGTTGAGGTACAGTAATGTTCCTGGTATTGTATTTTTTTTTTTATGGGTCGGGTCTATTTATTTGCTAAATTCATTTACAATGAGAGAAATGTATTGTATCTATTGGTTTAGTAATCATTGGTTTCAGGTTGATAGAAAACGACTGTCATATCTGGTTCTGTTTGGCTTTGGAGCGCCCTGGGAGTTGAGCGGTAATATCTTAAAGATAAAAACAATTTCATGATAACAATGTAAGCTGGTCGCCAGTTTTTCCTTTATTAGTTATGGAAGAACGGCATAAGCAAACGATATGAAAAAGGGGTGCTACGGTTTGCCCCTCATTTTGATAAAAGAAAAGTTTTGATGAAATCAACTACTCCCTTGTTCCTCTATATATAAAGAACGATTAATCGGGGTATACCGGAAATAATCTGGGGATATTTACTGTTTATGTTGGCATGATTTTTCAATGCAGGTAATCAAAATCGGTATGGGTTTTCCATGTCAGCATGAAAAGTAAAAAATCCCCCAATTATTTCCGAAACCTGTTATTGGGCCTTCACATTCCAATAGAGGGCTTCACTAATAGGACAAAAAATAGGTCATTCGTAAGTAATTAAAAAAAACCCTTATCTAAAATACTTTCATAATGGCTAAATAACCCTCTTTACTAATAATCTAATTAGATTAGCTAATTTAGTAATATTAGTTATTAAATTAGATTAATGATTCGAGATTTTTTGAAACCTTAGATTTCCATAAAAAAAGAGTGATTTTGGTGAAAAATTTGAGATGGGTAAATCCTTACATGATAGAGAAATAAAAAATTTATACTCATGATGGAGATCATGATTCACCTAACTAAAGATTGGATTTTGTAATTTTTCAGAACGGATTATGGTTGGGATTTTTCCTTCGTAGCCAAACGTAAAACTAACTTACGGTTGAGTGATGATGAACTCCTAACCGTAACTGGAAAAATTGGAAAAAACTAATCATAAACCATTTACGGTTGGGTTTTGATTTGGGTGTTCCTTTATATACCCCCAGAAATACTAACTATACCCCCATTAATTAGTTATGTCAGTTATAATTCTGTTATAATGAAAATCATGATTTTTTTTTGGAAAATTATGATAGCCATACCCCCTCTTTTTATATAACCATATATAGTACCGTTTAAACAATAAATGCATATATATATGCATAAAACGAAAATCATGACAAAATATTTTTCCCAGAAAAAAATATGTAGCAGAATTTTAATTGTTTTTTTTTCATAAAAGAGATAAACCTCATACATTAACTGATACAACCGATTTGAGTTCGGAAACATTACAGGAGTGATCAGGTCGGGACTGACGGGGCTCAAATTACAGACATCATAGATATGGTGACTCCACGGATTCAAGACCAAATATTTCCCAATTTTAACCATTTCAGAAATTTCCTAAGGACAGTAACATATCAAGACTAAGAGGCCAAATTTGTTTTGAAAGAAACAAAATTGCACTCTGCAAAATTGCAGCAGTGGGATCTTTAAGAGATCCAACCAAGGTTTTTTCAATCAACCAAAAGTTTTGAATCACTTGGTGATGAAGGGTTTTTTCAATCAACCAAGGGTTTTTAATTCCTTGGTGGTAAGAGTAACAGTAGCAAAGGTTTTCCATCAACCTAGGATTTTTAATCACTTGGAGATGAGAGAAACGGTAACAAAGGTAACTGGAGTATGCTGGAACTGTCGGAATCAGTAGAAATCGGTCTGAATCGGAGTCGGAGTCTTGTAAGCATATGTTGTTGCAGTTGATGTTGTTGTTGCTGAAGATCTTGATGTTGTTGTTGTGATGATTGTTCTTGTTTCCGTTGATGATGGTGGTGTTGTTCTTGTTGCTGCTGTAGTTGAAAAACCTCCATAGAGAATCATCCTTCTACTCATAGCCTTCCTCTTCATCTGATTGAAGATGAAAACAAGCAAAACTCCCCAAAACAAAAAAAACCCAATTGAAAAACGAAAATAAAACCTAAATACTAGTATTACAGTGAAAAGATTTAGATCTAGAAGTTATAGAAAGCTTGGAACGATTAAGAGAAAGAAGAGATTAGTGAGGATTTGGGCTGCTCAGATCCGCTCCCTAAGGAGCAAATCTGAGCTATGGCTGTTTTTAGGGTTTTTGGCTCTCTATCTTAGAAGAGAAAGAGAAGGAAATAGAATTTTAATCGTTTGAGTTGATATTTTTTCTTGGAAGAACATAGAAAAACCCTAAATAGCTCAATCATGGAATCGTTAGAATCTCATTTGGAAGCTCTAGAGATTGGACCATGTCATGATGAAATCAAGGTATAAGCACAACATTTATTATCATTTTGAAGATTATTGTACATCATTGCTTGGAATCATAATCTAGAACCCCTTGTGAATCTCATCCATACACAGACAGTAGCTAGTAGTAAAGCTAACAGTTAAGGTTTCTTTTCGTTTGTTAAAACTTTGGTCCTTTCTGCACTTCTCAAAATGACGAAATAGTGAAATCATCTATTTTATATTTAAAGACGATGGTAAACATTGTTTTTCCTGTGGATATTGTTTTGTTTTATCTTTTTTCTTTTCTTTTTTGGTATAGGATGTGGTATTGCCTTGCGTTGAAACTAATTCTGAATCTATTGCTCCTGCGGAAACCGACCCCGAAGAGGCTTAAGAAATCTCTCCTATGACACAAGAGTATTGTGATTTGACAGTTGATTTCTCAATTGATGAGGTACAAAACGATCTATTAATGGATTTCCAATTACCACACTACATATGATCCTTCTTAAATAAACTGTATATACTATGGCAGGTATTTGCTAGTTGCGAAGAAGTTATTCAATGGTGTCATGATAAGGCAAGAGACACAAATACAGTGGTGATTATTCGGAAGTCAGAGAAAAAAATCTAAAGTACAAGGCTCTTTCGTTGTAATGGCATGTGAAAGATTTGGGGTGTATAAAAGCGTTAAAAGAAGTGTTGGGCAATTTTCCAAACAGGTGAAGTGAAGGCTAATGCTTTTCGATTGTTGAATCCGATATTCTTCTTTTATAACTCAAAAATTACCTGCAATATCGAATTCCATGAACAAAAACCACTTTCATAAGTCAATTTAAACTCTCATTCACCTCACCATGCAACTCATAAACCATCACAAAATCTTAAAACATCTCTTCGATCTTCTCTTGAATATCACAGGTGATCATAAAAATGCTTTTTCTGATGATGGGTTATGTTTAATTAGACATTTATAATTTAAGAGGTTTTAGTGAAAGTAGATTTGGTGTGGTTGATGACGATGTATCCTTCAATAGCTCCAAGAACCCTAGCACGCAGTTGGGAAAATAGAGAATAGAAAGTTTAATGCGTCTCTGTTTCTCAGATAGATTTATCGGGTACAAAAAAACAAATGTTTTTAATGGGGTAGGAAGAGTAGTACAGAGGGTACATAGATAAAGGGGTATAGTTAGTATTTCTGGGGGTATATAAAGGAACACCCTTTGATTTTCCAAGCAAACCATAAGTGGTTTTCGGAAAATCTATGGTTGGGTTTCATGAAGACACAACCGTAACTCATTAGTTTTGTTCAATTTTAATTTTTGATCCGAAAATGGAGCAAGACACAATATTCAGTCCGGGGAAAACAGATAGTGGTGGGCCTAGTGGCTCAAGGTGATCACCAACCTTAGTCGTAAAGATTTGGAGTTTAAATAAAAAGAAATTACTTCTCAATACTGATCATCATCATCAAGCACAAGGGCGTGGGTCCTATGGTTTTTTTGAAGCATAATGGGTGACTCCTGTGGTAATCAAGGAGAGCAAAAATCTAAAAGGACATATATGGGATGCCATGCGTGGCAAAGAGAGTAAAAATCCAAAAGGCCATATAAACGACCATGTGGATGTGATATCTAGTAACGTGGATATCCAAACTCTTATTTATCGGGAGGCTTCATGGAGACGGCAGAACACTTGTCCTCCCTGAATACAATCCAATATTAGTAAAATTGTAATTGTTAGTGAAATGTCTCCGATTAAAACTTAATCGAAGCCAACCATAAACAATTACGGTTGGTTTGTACAATATTATAAAATTTTGAAATCTTATTTTCTTATTTTAAAATTTTGATATTTACGGTTAGAAAACCAACCGTGAATATATATGTAAATATAAATTTACAGTTGGAAATTCTTCAAACCAACAGTAACACATTCATTAATTGAATTTACGATTGGGAATGAAGAACTCCCAACCGTAAATCCCTCTGTACCCTATTTTTCCACACTAATTTCGGTTAACCTAACCTATTTGAAACACAAAAATAACAATTAATAATGGGATTTTCAATTTTTACGTCACATAAACCATGACAATTGATTTATCCGGTTGTTGAAGGGTTTGAAATTCTTGTTCTTGATCGATTGGACCTTCATTAATGATCGGAGGATGTTGTTGATTGGAGGCACAACATTCTTTATCAACCTTCTTCTTCCCCATCTTTAACATAGATTTAATTGACAATTATAAGTTAATTGAAAATAATGAAATGTTTTCGATTGAAGAGAAAAAAAAAGGTTTGTTTTCTAGGTCTAGGGAGATGGAGAAGAAGAGGAGGGTAACTTAGACATTTGTAATTGCCCTAAGGACACCCCCTAACCAACTTTTTAGTCACTAAAAATACATGTGAAGCCCCTCAATTGGAATATGATTCCCCAATAATAGGTTTCTTATTTCCGGTATACCCCAATTATCATCACAAGATGGTACAAAAATAAGACAATAAGGTATTTTATCTAAAAATTCATATCCACTACTCAAGCTTTTAGAGCTTCTCCAATGGTCATGTGGTCAGCTTCATATGTGACATTTTGGAAAGACATCCTCTATCTTATTTGATAACCAATTTTCCTAATTAAAAGTGGAAAAAAATAATCTTCACCAACCCCATCTGGGTTTCTAACTATATTTTTGCTTAGTTGTCACTTATTTTCAAATTTAACAAAAGATTTTATTTCATTCAAAGAGAAGAAAACATGTTGCACAATACCGAAAACGTGTTTAGGGCACAAAATTGATTAACGCTCGAATGTTGCAAAACCAGAATCAACACCCGTTTCATGATTCAATCTAATTTATAAACCGTTTTCTTACAAAAACATGGGATCCATTGACATAAATGGTTTATCTTGATAGTCATTGATAGTAACAGAAAACAAATGAAACAAAAATATAATCCGCCTTAGAGAGAAGAATAGATATTGTGTCTAGTTTTTTCTTTTTTTTGATAAAAAAGGTTATGATTTTATTAATTAAGAAAATTTGTAGTTACACCTGGGAATCCAATATAATTTGGATCCCTTTTAACCCTATGCCTAATTGATTATCCCCTAAGTCAGTTACAATCCATAACTGCTTCCCACTGTATTATCACATCCCTGAAGTTAAGTTAGCAAAAAACCCGTTTTTTCTTTCTCACACCTAAACCTGTTTTTTTTTTCTTCTGGTTTTCTCAATAAACCCTAAATCTCAAAACCTAAATCTCAATGTTTTCTATAGCCATTCTTGGCTAATTCGAGGTTTGGCCAACCCATTCAAGAACGAATCTACCTTTCTATCAATCTAATCTTCATACCCATACCAAATTATCACAGAATATCTTCAAATAAAATTTTTCCTTATTTTCTTCCCTGAAGGATTCAAGTCTTAATTGGTGATATGTATCAATTACTGCTATGATACATCCATCTTTTCTACCTAATTGAAAGATGATAACTGAGGCGCAGTATGCTTTCAATCAAATTTATCCATGACGTCTCGTATTGTCTGTTGCAGCAGTAATCAATCATCTTTATTCGGTATGGTCTTTTAATTCCTTTATCAGTAATTGGGTTTTCTTATCACCTCATTAGGTTTCCATTGCGTATTGGAGTTTTTCAAATTGAATCTTCAACTGTTTGTTTTGCTTCTATTGGATATTTTGTTGGCTGCTACAATTCCTAAGCAGCTACCTAGAATGACTTTACACATGCCTTTTGTTTAAACTCTAAGAACATCCCCTTTCACTGCATCTGTCATGAACCTGCAGTTTGTCTGAAAATTCTTAATGCCCTGTTTTTTCATTGTGTGGGTCTTACATTACTTGTGTTTCTATATCACCCCTCTTACATACAAATTTTCACCATGTCCTGCACCTATTTATATCACCTCTCAATACTGAGGTTGGTACTATACCTTCAAATACCTTCCAATTACTCATCCTTTTATCTGAGTTCCATATCCTTGTACCTGCTCCTGCTTCTGTTTTGTTTTATCATCTCACCATGCCGTCTGTTTGGAATGGTGATCTTAACCAACTCATAGATATACTTCAATACTCCATGAGATTAGACACTGGTAGGAACTTGAATTTCAATCAAGACCCAAATAACCAACTGAATGTTCCTCATGACCTCTGGAGACATTGTATTATTGGAGGGTTTTTTTCCTTACATGGTGTTAATGCATGGCATCTACGTTGTGCATTGCGTATAATATGGAGAATCAGAGGAGGTTTCTATGTGAATCAATCTGGTATAAAATACTATCTCATTCGATTTGAATTGTACCATGAATTTGTTGGAACTTAATATTACTATAAGAGGATTAACCTTAGAACAATTGAAAGATTTTGATGACATCAGAGGGTATGTTTATGACATGGGAGAAATTATAGCTTTTGATCCACCTAGACTTGAAGACAATGGAGAATATGCTATGACAGTGAGAGTTATAATGAATATTTTCAATACTTTAAGGGCAGAAACTTTGGCAGACAATGGCAGAGGAGGAATCAACACTTTTACCTTCGAATATCATGATCTGCCATACAACTTCTGTGTTTTCTGTCGCAGACTAGGTCATAGACAAGAAGGTTGTGCATAATATCTTCAATATCAGAACTTAATTCAACGTGGCTGTCAACTTCCGGTGTACCACCAGCTTTATATCCACCTTTGCACATACCAGCAGATGATGACATGGATACAGATAATGAAAATGGTTTGTTTGCAAATGATAGTGATTCCTCAAGCACCAACAGCAGCCTCAACTCAGCAGACACCAACCAATCTGAAATGAGCATAAGGGTCCATGATGAAGCAATCATACCTGAAGACAGTGAAGAGACACCAATGAAAATAGTTAAACCAAGTTCCCCCATCTTTGTTGTGAACCCTCACCAATGGGATGACATTGTATGTAACAACAATGAACCATATATCAACCCAAAACCCTATGAAATCACTTGGGTACCAACTCATACCCCTTCAGCTAAAATACCAAACCCTAGCCACTATCTCTATAATTTTTTCCATGACGAGTTAGATGAGTTTAAACCAATGGACTTGTTCCCCACTGGCAATTCAGATCCTTCAGCAGTATCTTCCTCAAGAGCTCACCTCTGGCCTACAATTGAAGATTACAGGGCATGGATGATTAGCGAGCCTGATCCAAAACGAAGGAAACAATACCAGGAACTTGCACTGAAGAATCCCACACTGTTAGTGGACATTTATCATGCTGCCACCACTGCTCCACCAGATTCACCACTATTAGACCAGATATTGTCCCTGTTGATATATAGGAATCCCTGGGATATGAAGAACAAGCAATGGCAGCTCAACAATCGATGAATGAAGAACAAGAAGCTCCAACTCCCGGCAACTACAAAGGCAAGGGAGTTTTGAGGAACACTTGGAAAATGCTTTGCAGAATACTTGGTGGAAGAATACCTTGAAGAACAGATGATGAAAGCTTGTATCTAGGTTGGCCAACCTTTCTTTAGAATCTACTTAATTCCTGTTTTAGTTCTCATAGTCAATTTTATTTCTTAGATAAATGTTTCAGTTCAGTAGAAAGTTTGTTTTTTGTTATTAATCAGTTATAGTCCCCTTCTAGTAGAACTAGTCTTTCGTTTAGTTTTATCCTGCAGGGTCTTATAGTCTGGAACGTTTGTGTATATGTGCTTTGTAGATAGTGGTAAAAAGAGTTTCGTTTCTCGAACTTGTGAAGGATAACTTTAGACTTAAATTCAAAACTAAAATAGAAAACTCACTAATAATTATAGCAAACACTGATAAAAGTTGATATCAATATTAAAAGAACACTGAGGCTAAGATTCCACTATTTTCCAAGTTTAAAGTGATTTAATCCAATATTTATATTTATGCAATTTTCTCGTTCAATTTGATTCTAAACTATTGCAACATGTAGATTTTCAAAATAACAAGTGTAAATCCAAAGTGTAGAACATCAAAAACCTATGGCCAAGCATGCTCTATCAAAAGAAATAACAATTGCTTAACAAAAATCATTCAAACAATTTTCAAACAAGGCAAATAATCATGAAATAATTGCAATAAAATAGATAAAATAGAATATACCACTTTTTGTTGGAAAAATAGCTTCCTCTATCGCCTCAGCAACGGGGTTTAGCTCCTCATATTAACCATGTTCTCAAAATACATATTTGATGCTCAAAAGTTGATTAAAAGAGTGAAAAGTATAAAAGCAGCGGGTTTTGTAACAAATATAATTGTTACAGAACCTACTGTTACAGAGAAACAAAACTGTTGCGAACTGAAATTAATTGTTGGAAGAATCGTTACAAAAGGTATTGAATATGAAAGCTACGACAACAGTTTCTGCGACTGTTGTACGTGCGTCTTATGTTCTTCTTCTTCTTCTTCTTCTTCTTCTCCGGCAGCAGCAGCAACAGAACCCGATCCGTTGAACTTGATTTTTATGGCTTTTTCTAAGGCTCTAAACTTCCCCAAAGTGTACGTAACCCTTTGTGACTCGTGCACATCCTCTATTTATACACCACAGAAACATCTAGGGCAAGAAATCTTCGGATAAATCCTTTGGCCAAAAGTTACGGAAATCTCTCCCAAAAATGTCTTCACGCGTCTTATATTTATTGAAACTTCCTAAACTTGATAGGAACAAAATTGTAGGAGAATATATCTTCCCATAATCCTCACTTAACTGCCGAATATAAGCTCAGAACTGCCGAGAATACTCTTTCCCCTGTTTAATCGAGACTCGATGAAAACTTCCTTTCTTATGGTTTTAAGATCAATACCTTCCCTGTTTATTTGAAGCAAGCCAAATCCGATCATTTCCCGTGAAAAACTCCTCTCAATCCCCACGTAACTTCCTTTTATATCTCACAAAATCCCGTATCTTCTTTGTCACTCTGTTTTAAGAAAAGATTCGTGAAAAGTTCATTCTCCTTTGAACTAAAGCCCATTACCAAGCCTGTTTACTATTAACAGGCTAATTTCAATCCCATCCACTGATGAAAACCGACAATAACTCTCCCAAAATCCGATCCAGGTTATTCTTCAGACGAGAGAAAAAAATTCCGCCAAAACCGTGTGTTTAAACCATGAAGATGGTGTCCCCCTAACAATGGTTGGGGTGCGAATAGCTAGTTGGGTTCCCCTTAGTAATTTGGGTTCCCTTTATCCGAAATGAGATTCCGAATAGCAAATGTCCTCCCATGATGCCTTTAACAACTTTTCGAGCCGATTTTTCCAAAAATGTTTATTGGCCAAAAATACCTACACACACATAAAACACCATAATAAGTACAGAAAATGAGCCCTAACAATCTATAGAATCGAGACAATTCAGACACAAAAATGTGTCTATCATCAGTCAAGCAGTTTCTTAAGTTTTATACTAGCCTTTCCTAGTTCTGTAATATGTTAGTACTTGGGTTGTGTGTCTATATTTTATGAAATTCTGTAATATGAGTGTCTTGTTTTAGTATGATATGTATTAGAGTGAGCTATTTGTAATATAGGTGTGGTTTGGTGTAATTATATTAGTGTGTTGTGTAATAGAGTAAGTTGTCTGTAATACAGGTGTGGTTTGGTGTTAACTGTTTGTAGGCTTGTTTCTCGTCTGTTTTCTTTTGGGCCTAATTTTTTTTTTTGGAACTTCCAGATTCAGTACAACGAGCATACAAGGCCCACAAATTTTTCTATTTGCTTCAGACTCTGATACGTAGGCTGTTCTGACAGCCGGAAAGATCAGCGACACACACCGGAGATCAACTTCGATTAACTGAGTGGTTCGTTACCCACAGTTTATTGTTCTTCAAGTATTACAGACAATCAAAACCTTGTAGCTGGTACAACCTCTTCATCAAGTCAACTATGGCTAGTAACATTTCCAC
Organism: Papaver atlanticum; assembly: GCA_023531105.1. Lineage (NCBI taxonomy): Eukaryota > Viridiplantae > Streptophyta > Magnoliopsida > Ranunculales > Papaveraceae > Papaver > Papaver atlanticum. Next base: position 567,933 of record JAJJMB010010432.1, read on the forward strand.
TCTAGCTTGGAACTGTCAAGATATCAATCAAGATACCACGATCCAGCATTTGCGCGGAATAATGACACCACACAGACCGGATATTTTTTTTTATCTCAAAAACTCCTGCATCTGAACAACATATGACCTCAGTTAAGCGGACCTTAAGGTTTGACAACAGTTATACTGTTCTGAGAGTAGGACACAGAGGTGGCCTGTGCCTAATGTGGAAGAACATAATACAAGTGCAGATTCTACTACACTCTCAAAGCTATATCCATGTGCTTGTTACACTGCAACCTCTAGCTCTTCCTTGGTTATGTACCAGAATGTATGGTTGATAGACGCATTTATATGTCTATTTTCATCTCTTTTGTGTATATTGTTAGTACCCATTTTTGTATTAATTTTGGTATTTTATCCCTTTGTAGGTGTTTTTGGAGGAATAGGCTTTTGCGGCAAAATTGGCTTGAAAAGTTGTTAAAGATACCTGGAAGGACATTTGCTATTCGGACTCTCATTTTGGATAAGGGGTAACCCATTTCCAAGCAGCTACTAAACACAGACCGGAAATGGATAGGGGGACACCATCTTTTGAACACGATTTTGGCGGACAGTGTTTTTCTCTCGACTGAAGATTAATCAGGACCGGATTTGGGAGAGTTTTTCGTCGGATTTTCTTGCTGGATAGGATGGATTGGGTCTGGTTTAGTCAAACAGGAGTGGTAAAGGATTTAGATACGCAAAGAAAGCAATCTTCCATGCATATTTCGGTGAATCAGGGCACGGGAAAATTACGGCAGTTTCATGGTTTATTTTTGGAAACAAACGTGAAGAAGTGGAGAGAAAATATCCTAGTGATTTGATTCTATCATCTAACCGATAATATCACTTCTAGAGACGTGTAGAAGAGATAAAGAGAGAAAGAAAATTTGGAACTTTTGGTCAAAGAAAAGAAGGAAATTCTCGAGTTTTAGTTTCCCTATGATGTATAAAAAGGTTGATACGAGTCCTAGAAAGGGGAATGAATACTTTGGGGGAAGTTTAGAGCCTTACAAAAACCAGAGAAATTAACTTGAAGAGGACGAGTTCTGCTGCTGCTGCCGGAGAAGAAGAAGAAGAACATACGACGCACATAGAACAGTCGCAGAAACTGTTGCCGTAGCTTTCATATTCAATACCCTTTGTAACAATTTTTCCAACAAATAGTTTCAGTTCGCAACAGTTCTATTCCTCTGTAACAGTAGGTTTTGTAACAATTATATTAGTTACAGAATCCGCTGCTTTTACACTTTTCACTCTTTTAATCAACTTTTGAGCACCTAAGATGTATTTTGAGAACATGATTAATATGAGGAGCTAAACCCCTTAGCCGAGGCGACGGAGGAATCCATTATTCCATGAAAAGTGGTATAATTCTATTTTAATTATTTTTGCAATCTTTTATATGACTATTTGCATAGAACTAATATAGGAAAATTGATTTTTATTGAGTAGTTGTGAATTGTTTTGATGGAACATGCTAGGTTTTAAAACTTTTGATGTTTCATGCTTTATGTTTACAATTATTACTTCAAAAATCTATTAGAGGCAAAATATTAGAATCGCTTTAAAAGAAAGAATTGCATGAATATTGATTAGAGTTTATCACTTAATTGGTTGATGGTGGAATCCAGAGTCTCGGTGTTTTCTTTATATTTTTTATACAACTTTATTTGAATTGTTGAGTTTAATTTGAGTCTAGAAAATCCTTCACAAGTTCGAGAAACGAATCTTTTTATCACTACAACTACAAAACACATCAATTTTTGGCGCCGCCGACGCGGACTTGTTTTTAGGGTTTTAGATTTTTTTTTTTTTGTTCTATTTTACGTTTCTGGGTATTTATCTTTTGTCTACAGGTTTTGGAACATAAAGAAAAAAATTGAGCCAAGGAGTTTGGTGATGTTGTAAAGACTTGGAGCTAAAGATTAAAGCGAAAAGAACGGAAAAGAAGACAATTTTATTTTAGTTATTTTCTTTAGTTTATTTTTTAGTTTATTTTTTTTAGGGTTTTGTTTATTTTAGAAAATAAATAAATTGTATTAGGGTTTCTTTATTATTTTGTAAGTTTTCTTTTCTTTTTTTGGACTTTTTGGACTCTGGACATTATTTTTATTTTTATTTTTATATACCTTACGGAAGGGTATCCTTAAATATAAAACTGTTTGCAGAGAAGGAAGACAATTATGTTATTGTCTCTGCACCTTGGGTTCGTACACTGACACAAGAGTCAGTGGCCCGAGTCGACTACAACCGATTCATCCCCCGTATGGAACGGGAGGTAAGATTCTGAACACTCGGGAATCCCATGTCAGCGAGTTACTGTCTTCCTTAAGGTGCATATCTGTTGAGGTTCTGAATACGGACATTTATTTTCCTAGTAAAGGGCAAGGCCATGCCATACAAGATAAGGGTTCGTATTTCATCACCGTTCTCTTCTTGCCCGTCTTAGGAAAACAATACCGAACGCGAACCCAAGCTTAAAATATTGACTAGAACGAGACCGATAGGGTAACGAGCTTATAGGAAAGTCGTTCAAAAGGATCGTATTAGGTATCTTGTTAGCCTAACTCAAAGTTCAGGAAGATTACTGTAAGTCGATTAGAGCCTCCTTGTAGCCCAGGGAAGCGTTGCCAAAGAGGTGGGGGTATCAAAGCTCCTCTGAGCTTCTCCTACTTCTCTTCGACTTACTTTATTCGGATCGTCCTACGAGGTTTCTTCAAATTGTACCCAGTTGCCTCTTGGAAGAGTAGAAGCTGGTCTAGAAACAATCTAAGTGGAGCCATCATGCTTTTTGTTTGATAGAAATCAATAGGTTTGATTTGGTTGAGTCGTCCTTGATTTGTGATTACTTACCCTTCCAATTTAGGAAATTCTTGTGTATGCCTAAACGTAAAAGAGACGCCCTAGGTAGATTTGTTAAAGAAAAACCTAGCAGTTCTAAGTTCGAACACCTATGGTTATCTCACCCTAATATCCATCACATTGTCAATGGTGCCTGGGCAAGAATGTCTGATGCAGAGCCGACGACTAATATTCAAATCAAACTCATCACAACTGCAAACATCCTTACACAATGGAATAAGGAAACTTTTGGTCACCTTCCCACCCTGATCAAAACGGCCATGTCACAGATTCAATTTGCACAATATCAATGTGCAACACAGACAGGTACGATATTAGCTCATAGGATACTGTTAGAGCACTGCTCTGTCGAACCCACAAGCGTTTCTATCTCAAGCTTGTTGTCAAGTTTATTTGCCAAAACTATAAGTCTTGATTTCTAGTCTACTTATAACTAAGTCTCGGATTAGGATAGAAAGTGTAGTAGAGCATTAGACTTCACGGCGTTCATCGATTTAAGATGAAGAACTACTAAGGAGAGATTGTGGAACTTCATCAACAAAAGGTATGTGGAGACTTGAACTCATCTATCACTCAAAAGTCTATCTACTCTATCTCCTATTTGAGACAAAAGTCGTATAGCTATATAGACTTCGATTATACACATTTGATATTTCGAGCTGAGTTTAACTCGCTTACATATTTCGAAAAATATGTGTTAGTAAGCTTTCGCTTTAACCAAGTTCATCTTATATTCTTGACGAAAGTCAAAAGATGATCATGTGAAAATTACCTGGTAACATCTTACAAGATTTGTGTGAGAATGTCATTTGATGTAAACTCGGAATGTTTCGTATTGATCATTCGATCACTTGAAAATTGCTTCGAAGCTAATAGTTTGTGTGAGACAGCTATTGTCGTCTTCTAAGAATGTTTCAATGATTGAAATGGGAGTTTAGAACAAATAACCATGATTGGATATAGCACAGTATGCGTACTTGTATGCTAATTGTTGCAAGATATTCCAAGTACGGGAACCATAGTATGCATACCCGTATGCGTACTGGTTGGTCTATGAAAGTCCGGGAACTCAATATGCATACCGGTATGCGTAATGGCGTGAGTTTCAAGTTTCGGAATTTAACTGAGGTTGGATGGTATGCGTACCCGTTCGCAAACTGACGAACCTAAACTTGGTCCAGCCACTTAGGTATGTGTACCCGTTCGCATACCTGAGAAGGTTATGTTATAAAATCGATTTTTTCATGAACTAATACATTTATATAATAAAGAATGAAATCTTTTGCAAACCGTGGCTATAATGTTCATGAATTTATTCGAGTGAATCAAAATTGATTTTTCTTCAATTGTGGCTTTGTATACTTCTATGAGAATATAAACAATTAAACAACTCTATAACTAGTTTCATTTGAGTCATTTGAACTAGTTATGGTTAAGATGAATAAGGTTGATATGAAAGTGTTCATATGGCTAACTTCGGTTAACTATTGTTTAGCCAACAAGGTGCACACGTTTAGGTACGGTTACTCATATCTAAATGAAGTCACTTTTCATTTGTGTGTAACAAGCTAAGTACGATATAACGGTTGAAAGATATTAACTTGATTCTAATCTGGTTTTCATCTAACGGTGAATAATCAGGTTTTCATCTAACGATGAATATTGAATGCTTTGTTACCAAGGTAACATTGATTGCAAACCCTGATTTGAAGACTATATAAAGGAGAACTCTAGCAACTGGGAAACCTAATCCCCACACCTCCTGTGTGATACTAGTTGCGACTAGAGTCTATTCTTCTTTAACCTTAGGTTTTCTCCAAAACTATGTAGGTTAACGACTTAAAGACTTAATTGGGATTGTGAAGCCAGACCCAACTATTTCTCTGTAGTTGCGTGTTCTGATCTTGCTATTTTCTATCGTGATTGAGTACTATATTCTCTAAGATTTGCTCGAGATTTATTCTCCGATAGGCAAGATAAAAAGTAGTCCCAAACATCTTCGTCTCATCGTTTGTGATTCCACAATATCTTGTTTCGCTATCATACGATAAGATTATTGTGATGTGATTGATATTACTAGATTGTTCTTCGGGAATATAAGTCCGGTGTATCAATTGGTTCCTGTTCACCTTGATTTATCAAAAGACGGAACAAAAACTCATAGGTATTTTTGTGGGAGACAGATTTATCTATTCAATAGACTTTTCTGTGTGAGACAGATTGGTTTATCAAGTCTTCGACTTTGGGTCGTAGCAACTCTTAGTTATGGGTAAAATCAGCAAAGGGAATCAAGTGCACAGAGTCCAGCTGGGATTCAGAGGCGTAAGGAACGCGACTATACCTTGATCAGTGTGAGATTGGTTAGGGCTCAACTACATTCCAGTCCGAAGTTAACTTGTAGTAGGCTAGTGTCTGTAGCGGCTTAATACAGTATGGTGTTAAAATTTGGACTAGGTCCCGGGGTTTTTCTGCATTTACGGTTTCCTCGTTAACAAAATTTCTGGTGTCTATGTTATTTCTTTTCCGCATTATATTTGTTTTTATAATTGAAATATCACAGGTTGTGCGTAGTTTAATCAATTAGATAATCCAACCTTTGGTTGTTGATATAAATTTATTGACACTTGAACATTGGTCTTTGGTACCGTTCAAATTGTTTCTTATAATAATCAGGCTCACGGATTCTATCTGTTTAATTTCCTGTTTACTTTGAGAAACAGAGATACAACTCTTGGATATATTTCCATTGATTGAGTCTGACTGTCTAATTGATTCTTTTGGAATTATATTGGAGTTTGTCCATACAGATTTCCTAAACGAAATATTGGGTGTTGTTTTTAGACCCTCGCTTTTTCAATTAGTATAAGAGCAGGCAAACACGTTTAAGACCTTATAAGTATGTGTTTGTAGCGATCTGACTCTATGGACAGAAGTGCTATCTCAGTAAACGTACCACCAGTCTTCGATGGCTCAAATTACTTATGGTGGAAAATTTCTATGCGTGCCTTTCTTCAAGCGCGTGATTTTCAATCATGGGTTTATGCTGTTATTGGCTATGATCCTCCAATGGTTGCAGTAGACGGTGTTTCTATTTAAAAAGGATATTGGTAGATTTGAACCTAATGAGATTCTCGCTGCAAAGCAAAATTATGACGGTTTAAATGCTATCATTCATACCATTACCCCAGATCTTCAGCACCATGTGACTATGTGCACTCGGTCTAAATGCGTGGGATATCTTAGAAACTGTATTCGAAGGGAATACCTCTGAAAAGGAAGCTAGGCTTCAAAACCTAAATTTTGAATGGGAAAACCTTCGTATGGCTGATGAAGATTCATTTGATGAGTTTAATCACAAAGTGTCTGAAATTGGTAATGCATCTTTTGCATTAGTTAAGACTATTCCTGAAAAGGACATTGTGATGAAAATTCTCAGATCGTTGCCAACCAAATACGACTCTAAGAAACATGCCATCGTCGAAGGAAATAACCTTAATACTTTATCCATAAATACTATGGTTGGGAAGTTAAAGATCTTTGATCATGAGCATATATCCAAATCGGGAAAGGATATTGCTTTCAAAGCACAAAAGAACACAAAATTACTTGACAAAAGTAAATGTGTTGGCAACTCTGTGGATGATCCTAGTGAGACTGATTCTGAAAATGCGGGGGTCTAACAACCACACCCAACAACTCGTTTGGCAATCTGAGAGGACTTGCTCCAATATACTTTCTAGAGAATTAACTAGGGAGTCAGACTCAATCTACAGAAAAGTATATACAAGAGTTTATATCTCTATATCTCAATTCAATCTGCAGAAATAGGAATTTGCGAGCCCGATTGAATATAAGAGAAGGAACTTGAACGGTACCAAAGACCAATGTTCAAGGATCAATCAATTTCAATCAACAACCAAAGGTTGGATTTCCTAATTAATCGATACAACGCACAACCTGTGATATTTCAATTATATAACAAAATATAACGCGGAAAAGAAATAACACAGACACCAGAATTTTGTTAACGAGGAAAACCGCAAATACAGAAAAACCACGGGACCTAGTCCAGCTTTGAACACCACACTGTATTAAGCCGTTACAGACACTAGCCTACTACCAATGAACTTTAGACTGGACTGTAGTTGAACCCTAATCAATCTCACACCGATTCAAGGTACAGTTGCATTCCTTACGTCTCTGATCCCAGTAGGATACTACGTACTTGATTCCCTTAGCTGATCTCACCCACAACCAAGAGTTCCTACGACCCAAAGTCGAAGACTTGATAAACAAATTTGTCTCACACAGAAAAGTCTATTGGAATAGATAAATCCGTCTTCCATAGAAATACCTATGAGTTTTTGTTCCGTCTTTGATAAATCAAGGTGAACAGGAACCAATTGATAAACCGGTATTATATTCCCGAAGAACAACCTAGTATTATCAATCACCTCACAATAATCTTAATCGATTAACGAAACAAGATATTGTGGAATCACAAACGATGAAACAAAGGTGTTTGTGATTACTTTTCTATCTTGCATATCGGAGATATAAATCTCAAGCCAATCTTACGATTACACTCACACACGATAGAAACAACAAGATCAGATCACGCAACTACAGAGAAAATAGTTGGGTCTGGCTTCACAATCCCAATGAAGTCTTTAAGTCGTTAACCTACGGGGTCTCGTGAGAAACCTAAGGTTAAAGGAGAATTTACTCTAGCTATGCAACTAGTAACACACAGAAGCGTGGGGATTAGGTTTCCCAATTGCTAGAGTTCCCCTTCATATAGTTTTCAAATCAGGGTTTGCAATCTAAGTTACCTTGGTAACAAAGCATTCAATATTCACCGTTAGATGAAAAACCTTATTCAACCAAGCTAATATCTTTCAACCGTTAGATCGAACTTAGCTTGTTACACACAAATGAAATGTACCCTCATTTAGGTTAATGTAACCGTACCTAAATTTGTACACCATGTTGGCTCAATAATAGTTAACCGAGGTTAGCCATATGAATACTCTCATATCAACCTTGTTCATCTTAACCATAACTAGTTCAAATGACTCAAATGAAACTAGTTAAAGAGTTGTTCAATTGCTATATTCTCATAGACGTATACAAGAACACAATTGAAGCAAAATCGGTTTGATTCACTCGAATCAATTCATGAACATTATAGCCACGGTTTGCAAAGATTGCATTCCTTATTTTATAAATGTGTAAGTTCATGTACACAACCGATTTTAGAACTTTAACCTTCAAGTATGCAAACGGGTACGCATACTTGAAATACCCGGACCAAGATGGGGTTTCGCCAATACGCAAACGGGTACACGTACTTCCAATCCCAGCAGAAATATTCGAACAGGAACCTAACGCCAGTACACGAACGGGTGCGCATACTTAGGTTCCCGGATTTCTCAAGCTAACAGGTACGCGTACGGGTATGCATACTATGGTTCCCGAACATGGATTACATATGTGCAAGAGTACACAACATGTCATATCCAATAATTGGTTAAGTGTTCTAAACTCTTATTTCAATCATTGAAACTTTCATAGAGGATGAAAATAACCGTTTTCATACACTATTAGCATCAAAGCAATTTTCAAGTTATTGAAATAATCATAATGAAACATTCCAAGTCTATACCAAATGATTGTATCACACAAACCATGTAAGATGTTACTCGGAGATTTTCACATGATCATCTTTTGACTTGCGTCAAGAATATAAGATGAACTTGGTCGAAGCGAAAGCTTGCCAACACATATTCCGAGAAATATGTAAGCGAGTTAAACTCAGCTCGAAATCTCAAATGTGTATAATAGAAAACTATATCGTAACACGACTTATGTCTCAATATAGGAGATAGAGTAGAAATAGACTTTCCAAGTGATAGATGAGTTTCAGTCTCCACATACCTTTTGTTGATGAAGTTCCACAAGATCTCCTTAGTAGTTCTTCGTCTTCAAATGATTAATGCCGTGAAGTCTAAGGCTCAACTACACAATCTATGTCCTAGTCCGAGACATCTATAAGTCGACTAGAAATCAAGACTTATAGTTTTGATCACTAACATTGATAAAAATGCTTGAGATAGCAACGCATGCGAGTTCAACCGAGCAGTGCTCTAACAGATTCATCAGATGAAGATCTTGATAACTCAGTTTCTCTGATCACAAGACAGTTTAGAGATCTTCCTTTGAAGAGAAGTAAACGGTTTGTCAGAGATAAGCCTAGATCATCAGTTAACCTCATGACTGTGTTCCTCCTAAAAACAGGGATACAATCTATACTGATGATGAGGATATGCCTCAGTGCTTCAAGTGTAAAGGTTTTGGTTATTTTGCCAATGAGTGTCCAAATCGTAGAAAATACACTGGGAATAAAGGTATAGCTGCAACTCTTGATGAAATGTCTGATCACTATGATTCAAATGAATATGAAAAATCAAGTGTTGTGTTCCTTGCTGAAAATATTAATTTTGATAATTGTAGCAATACTCACATCAATCTTGATATTTTTCCTAGAGAAACTTCTTCAAATATTTTGGAGGATAAAATGGATTTTTCTCTGTCTACTGGAAATTCTATTTTTAATATTTCAGGTACCAGTGTTTGTCTAGCAGCTTGCTCCGCAATGGTGTCTGAAACGTCCTCCACATTGACATGTTCTTATTGTACTTTTACGGGTCATGAACTATCGAAGTGTTACAAGTACAAACATAAAATAAGATATGTCAATAAACTTCAACGGAGAGCAAATCGATTAGCAAACAAGCTTAAACTTGTTCAGAAGTCGCTCGAGGTATGTAAACTCAACTCTTCTCCGAAGAAGTTATTTTCTAAAGAAAAAGTTAGACCACTTCAGAAAAGAACACGGTCAAAACATTCTGTGAAAGAGGATTTTATGAACTCTTTCCAAAAATTTCATGGTGGACAGATTATTGTTCACCCCAACACAGCTTAATTGTGTTGGCCGTGCATCTTGTCTCAAGTGCATGATCCCAAAGAGACAAGAGTTAAGCACTTACATGTCTTAATTATGGGGGAGAGTTCTTAATTAAACTTGTGCTTAATCGCCAAATCTTTGTGGGGAGTGCGTCTGTGGAATATTGTAGGAGTTTTCTTGTATATTTATAAACTCCTTGATGAATACACTAAGTTTCGACTATGTGAAATCATCGAAACAAAGTTGATATGTTCTCTTTTAGTCATGAATCTATGAGAATTTCATTATGATCCCACTAGTTTTCGTACCTTTGCCAATTTATATTGACAAAAAGGGGGAGAATTAATGTGTAGTTCACTCTACAAAGACATATGGTTTACGGATCATTATGTAAGGGGGAGTGGTTTTCATTGTGAGATGAAGTATTGACTAAAGGGGAGTGATACATATCACCATAGTATTGTTGTAAAAGTTATGATACAATTGGACGTTGATACTGTGTAATAATACTATGACACTGTATAACAATGATTGAGAGTTACTGTTTTCTCATTGTTATAGCTACGGATCTTCAACAACTATGATGCTGAATTGAACACGTTAAGAATCACTGGAGTACTTGGAAGTGACGAAGATTTCGAGTAATGTTGAAGAACCAAGGAAATCAAGCATTTGGATGAGAAGCTACAAAGTTTATTTATTTTGTAATCCATATGTATTGATAGTTTTGTCACTAAAATTGACAAAGGGGGATATTGTTAGAGCACTGCTCGGTCGAACTCGCAAGCGTTGCTATCTCAAGCTTGTTGTCAAGTTTAGTTGCCGAAACTATAAGTCTTGATTTCTAGTCTACTTATAGCTAAGTCTCGGATTAGGATAGAAAGTGTAGTTGAGCATTAGACTTCACGGTGTTCATCGATTGAAGACGAAAAACTACTAAGGAGAGCTTATGGAACTTCATCAACAAAAGGTATATGGAGACTTGAACTCATCTATCACTCAAAAGTCTATCTACTCTATCTCCTATTTGAGACAAAAGTTGTATAGTTATATAGACATCGATTATACACATTTAATATTTCGAGCTGAATTTAACTCGCTTACATATTTCTCGAAATATGTGTTGGTAATATTTCTCTTTAACCAAGTTCATCTTATATTCTTGACGAAAGTCAAAAGCTGATCATGTGAAAATCTCCTGGTAACATCTTACATGATTTGTGTGAGACAGTCATTTGATGTAGACTCGGAATGTTTCGTATTGATCATTCGATCACTTGAAAATTGCTCCAAAGCTAATAGTTTGTGTGAGACAGCTATTGTCGTCTTCTAAGAATGTTTCAATGATTGAAATGGGAGTTTAGAACAAATAACCATGATTGGATATAACACAATATGCGTACTTGTATGCTAATTATTGCAAGATATTCCAAGTACGGGAACCATAGTATGCATACTCGTATCTGGTTGGTTTATGAAAGTCCAGGAACTCAGTATGCATACCGGTATGCGTACTGGCGTGAGTTTCAAGTTCCGGAATTTAACTGAGGTTGGATGGTATGCGTATCTGTTCGCATACTGGCGAACCTAAACTTGGTCCGGCCACTTAGGTATGCGTACCCGCTTGAGAAGGTTATGTTCTAAAATCGGTTTGTTCATGAACTAATACATTTATATAATAAGGAATGCAATCTTTTGCAAACCGTGGCTATAATGTTCATGAATTGATTCGAGTGAATCAAAAGCGATTTTGCTTCAATTGTTTCTTGTATACTTCTATGAGAATATAAACAATTGAATAACTCTAGAACTAGTTTCATTTGAGTTATTTGAGCTAGTTATGGTTAAGATGAATAAGGTTGATATGAAAGTGTTCATATGGCTAACTTCGGTTAACTATTGTTGAGCCAACAAGGTGCACACGTTTAGGTACGGTTAGTCATATCTAAATGAAGTCACTTTTCATTTGTGTGTAACAAGCTAAGTTCAATCTAACGGTTGAAAGATTTTATCTTGAGTCTAATTAGGTTTTCATCTAACGGTGAATATTGAATGCTTTGTTACCAAGGTAACATTGATTGCAAACCCTGATTTGAAGACTATATAGAGGAGAAATCTAGCAACTGGGAAACCTAATCCCCACACCTCCTGTGTGATACTAGTTGCGACTAGAGTCGATTCTCCTTTAACCTTAGGTTTTCTCCAAAACTCTGTAGGTTAACGACTTAAAGACTTAATTGGGATTGTGAAGCCATACCCAACTATTTCTCTGTAGTTGCGTGTTCTGATCTTGCTGTTTTCTACCGTGATTGAGTACTATCTTCTCTAAGATTTGCTCGAGATTTATTCTCCGATAGGCAAGATAAAAATTAATCACAAACACCTTCGTCTCATCGTTTGTGATTCCACAATATCTTGTTTCGCTACCATATGATTAAGATTATTGTGAGGTGATTGATAATACTAGGTTGTTCTTCGGGAATGTAATTCCGGTGTAGTAATTGGTTCTTGTTCACCTTGATTTATCAAAAGACAGAACAAAAACTCATAGGTATTTTTGTGGGAGATAGATTTATCTATTCAATAGACTTTTCTGTGTGAAATCGATTTGTTTATCAAGTCTTCGACTTTTGGTCGTAGCAACTCTTAGTTGTGGGTGAGATCAGCTAAGGGTATCAAGTGCGCAGAGTCCTACTGGGATTCAAATGCGTAAGGAACACGACTGTACCTTGATCAGTGTGAGATTGGTTAGGGATCAAGTACATTCTAGTCTTAAGTTAACTTGTAGTAGGTTAGTGTCTGTAACGGCTTAATACAATGTGGTGTTCAAATCTGGACTAGGTCCTGGGGTTTTTCTGCATTTGTGGTTTCCTCGTTAACAAAATTTCTGGTGTCTGTGTTATTTCTTTTCCGCATTATATTTGTTTATATAATTGAAATATCACAGGTTGTGTGTAGTTGAATCAATTAGATAATCCAACCTTTGGTTGTTGATATAAATTGATTGACACTTGAACATTGGTCTTTGGTACCATTCAAGTTGTTTCTTATAATAATCAGGCTCACGGATTCTATCTGTTTGATTTGCTGATTACTTTGTGAAACAGAGATACAACTCTTGGATATATTTTCATTGATTGGGTCTGACTATTTAGTTGATTCTCTTGGAATTATATCGGAGTTTGTCCATACAGATTGATATGCGAAATATTGGGTGTGGTTGTTAGACCCCCGCTTTTTCCGATACAACAGGAAAAAGATCTTCGTGTAACCCATTTATCCCTACTGCAGTGTCACGTCACATACTGGCAACAGTGGGCAAGAATTCAGTGGCTTCAATCTGGAGACAGAAACACCAATTAACAACTGCGGGATCAGAACGACAATTGGGTTTTCGAAAAAAATCAGATTATTGACCTACTGTTACAGCATTTCACCAATTAATATACGTCGCCGAGTACCAGATTGGATGACCCCCTTATTTTCCACTGTCGCCCCACGGTTAACAACAAAACAGTGCAGTACTCTAACACAAGTTGTAACCGAAGATGAAATAAAGGAGGCACTTTGGTCGATTGGATCCGAAAAGGCACCCGAACCGGACGGATACACAAGTAAGTTTTTCAAAGTTTTTTGGGACACCACCAAATTCCAACTCATTGCAATGGTCAGAAAATTCTTTGAGAATTTTAGTATGCATCCCTTGATGAATCACACCAATCTCACACTCATACCAAAAGGGGAACACCCAACAACTGCATCCCAATTCAGACATATTAGTTTATGCAACGTTACTTACAAAATCAAAGTCAAAATCCTAGTTAATAGCTTGAGACCATCACTACCTTTCCTTATCATCCCCTACCTAAGTGCCTTTGTACCTCAGAGGTCGATCAGAGATAACATAGTGATAGACGCATTATTGTGTCTAATATGTCTCAATTGTATATATTTTTAGTGTTCGATTTTGTATTTATTTTGTTATTTTATGTCTTTGTAGGTATTTTAAGAGAAATAAGCTCTTGCGGCGAAATTGGCTTGAAAAGTTGTGTTTTACACCCCAGGATAGAGTACTAAAAGCACCCCAGAAATGCACCGGAAGCACCCCAAAAATGTGTCGGAGGAACCCCGGAAAAATTACTATCTACGCCAAAAAATTACTATTTGCACCCCATAAGGCAAGTGCTAAAGGGACACCCGTGCAGGATTAGGGGGAGGACATGTTCTTCTCAAATTCAAAAAAATATTTTTGGCGGGTCAATCGGATGTTTGGACATGATTTAGTGAGATTCAATCCCTGAAACTTAGTGGGTAGCCGTGATATGACTATATAAAGCTAGTATGGGTGATTTTATTGATCAAATTTGGCTGGATAACTTGTTTTACTCGAAACAGGGAGTTGGAGGAAAAACATGAGCTTGCACGAGTTGTGAGAAATTTAAACGTGTACTGCACGTGTTTGGAAGACTCAATAGATATCCTGGAGCGTGAAGAAGGTATAGAATGAAAGAAATACAGCTGCATGCGCGTGGAAGATCAAAAAATGGAAATTATTGCCGTGAGAATAAAAATAATAAAGAGAAGATTTTTTGAAGTTATGGAGGAGATTCGATGCATCTTTCGGGTATAAATAGATTACCCAGGTCATATAGAAGGGGTGTCGAGAGTTTGGGGTCGAGAGGAGAGCTCAGGAGGCGTGAATCAAGAGTTTTCAGAACTCTGTTGTTGTTGTTGCTGCTGCTCGTGAAGAACAGGGAAACAACGACGGTTTCTTCAACTGGTTGTAACAGTTTCTTCAACTGGTTTGCAACATTTATATTCGTTGTAACAGTTTCTTCAACTGGTTTGCAACATTTATCTTCATTGTAACAGTTTCTTCATCCTCTTCTGCAACATTTATCTTCAGATTTGTAACGATTATCTTCATCATAACAGTTGAGAGTTGAAACAGTCGGTCTGTAACGCACCTATGCTGTTGCAGATTTCCTGTTTCATTATTTTCTCTTCTTGTAAACACTTTTTGAGCCATGAATACATATTTTGAGTGTGTTTTCGACATGATGAGTTAAACCCCAACACTGGGACGACGGAGGAGGCCGAACTTCATACATGGTAAATTTATTTTTATTCTTTTTATGACTTTTGCATTAAAATTAATTGAAATATGATTTGATTAAATTGGTTGTCATTTGATTAGATGGGTCATGCTTAGCTTAGGTGATTTGATGTCCCATGCTTAACATTTACAATCAATGTTTTGAGAATCTACCTTGGCAAAAATAGAGTCCATGTTTATATTTCTTGAGCTAAAATTGTTGAGAATAAATAAGTGAACCTTATGTTATAAAGATTGGCTAAATCCTTAGTCCCAGTTCCTCTTGCACCATTTGTAATATTATTGTATGTTTTTATTAAATTTAAAAACTCGAATCTTCACAAGTCTTAGAGTTCGAATCATTTTTACTACAACTTCAAAATCAGATCACATAGCGATAGCCGGAGAACTTTTTCACTACATCAGAACCTCCCCTATAACCAAAGAACCCAAAAATAGGACTTAAATTAGATATTCAGAAAGCCTATGACCACTTGGATTGGAGTTTCCTGAAGAGGACTTTTACAGAACTCGGCTTCCTAGAAAAGTTTATCCAATATATCATGTTATGTATCTCCACAGTCACGTACTCTGTCAACATCAATGGTACCCCACATGGATATATTTCATAAGATAAGGAGACCCGCTATCACCTTATATTTTTATTATTTATGCGGAAATCCTCTCAACAAACCTGGCACACCTGGAGCACATAAACCGCATTGCAGGACTGAACATCTCCAAGAAAGTACCACCAATCCTTCACTTAATGTATGCTGATGACCTGCTTCTAATGTTCAAAGCATCCAGATAGAATTTTTCTCAACTTAAACAACTACTAGATGTTATTCTGAATCAGCTGGACAACATATCAACCCTAGCAAATCTATTATAATCCATCATCCACGACTTGACCCTACTGTCATCAGTGAAATTCAAAGCGTCTTCGACATGCCAACTACATCACCACAACCATTGTACTTAGGAGTCCAATTCAAAAGTGGAAGAACATCAACTCATATATTTTGTCCACTGCTTCAGAGAATGGCACGCAAAGTGAAAGGATGAAAAATGAGATGCCTCAATCAAAAAGGAAGGTTAGTACTCATAAAAACTTCACTATTACCTATTGTAAACCACATTATGCAGACAAACCTTTTACCGGTACAAGTTCATAAGGAAGTAGACAAAATTATTAGTAATTTTTTCTGAGGCCATGATGCATCTACCAGAAAACTACACCCTATAGGATGGGATAAACTGTCGAAACCCAAAGCTGAGGGAGTATTGGGAATCAGGAAAAGCCTAGACCACAACAAAGCACTATTACTCAAACGAGTTTGGCAAATTCATGATCAGCCTGACTCGATTTATACATCAATGTGTAGAGAAAAATATTTCAACAATAAACCTTTTCTCCAATCCCCCCCCCCAACCTCGGCTATCCCACTTTGGAAACAACTCGCACCCCTTTTTTCTTGCATCACACCCCATATTTTTCACAAAATAGGCACAGGAAATTCAATCTGGACCAATTCCAATTGGATACCGGATCACCCACCTCTCAACCAAAACCAATGCCAGAATTGTCCTTAGTATCTGATCTTATAGATGCAAATTCGAACTCTTGGATCCATGACCGATTGTCACAACTACCACAATCGGCTATACTCAGGATTGTTAACATCCACCTTCCGCAAGATGGTCTTCCGGACAAAATTGTTTGTCCTTACACAAAATATGGAAAATATACAGTTAGCTATGGATACCGTATGATCACCCACCAATCCACCACCACCCCTTCCATAAATCAGCTACAACCCTCAACTCACATCTGGATATTAAAATGGCCCCCAAATCTACAACTTTTCTTATGGAAAGCTATCAATGAAGCCCCACCTACCTTCACTCTATTACATAAAATCCACCTTACTACCTCCGATCTTTGTCCTAGATGTAAGTTATCTCAAGAAACAGTTGAACACATCCTTCTCACCTGCCGATTTTCCAGAGAAGCTTGGGACCTTATCTTCAGTCACCATGAAGCAAAACCTGTCTTTCAACACCAAAGACCTCAACCGTTCACTCCATCAACCATAATCAACCAACTACTACAACTCAAATAATCTACGGCGGCAACAACTTCTTTTTGCTTCATCATGTGGGCACTTTGGTTAGCGGACACTCTTGCTAATCATGTGACGGATATAGTCAACATGGAGTATTACAAACTAAAATATGGGAATATACGGTTCCCATTTTTTTGAAACAAAGTGTATTAAATGACACCATGGGAGCAACATTCCCATGTGTAATTCCGCTTTAATTATCAATTAAATTTCATGCTTCAAAAAAAAAAAAAATCCCTGAAGTTGTGGAATCTGAACCAATTTGGTTTGGATCCCCATTGGAAAATCATTCTTTTGATCTTGATGATCACCTCATCTTTATCCATTCCCCTCTTCTTCACCATCACTCTTCTATTCCTCTCGGACCACAAAGCCCAGACTACAAGAAAAGGGAGAATACCCCAAACCTTTGAGTTCAATTTCTTCTCCCTTTTTGCTGTTCATTCTTCGAATTGCTCTAACATAGTCTGTTTATATAACCAGTCCTGACTCATTCTGGTGGTGAAGTAGTTCTAGATATCCTTGGAGAATGGACATTCCAGAAGCAGGTGATTGATTGTTTCTCCACAGTTGCTGCAGAAAGTGCAGGTTGTGTCTTCAATATCACAACCTCTTCTATTTAGGTTATCAATCGAAGGAATTGCATTCTGTCTAGTTATACATACTCACAGGACAAAATACATATGTGTGAATGACACAAACATATAAGTACAAGGCTTGGGCACCAACCATATCAGTCTTATTTAACAGATCAAGGAAATATTTAGTTTGAGAAAGAAATAATCCATCAGAAGACCTTTTAACCTCAAGACCAAGGAAGTAATGAAGAGTACCCAAATCCTTAACAGGAAAATGTATACCAAGTTCAATAATGAGTTGAGCAAAATAAGATGAGTCATTACTAGTTAAAATAATATCATCTAACATACACAAGCATTACAGTAATTCTGGAACCAGACTTTTGAACAAATATAGAGGTATCTGCTAAGGAAGTTTCAAAGTCCAAGGATAAGAGAACATCATCAAGTTTGGAGTAATAGGCCCTAAGGGATTATTTTAATCCGCAGATAGATTTATTTAGCTTGCAGACATAAGTTGGATGGTTAGGATTCTCAAAACCAGGAGGCTGAGACATGTACACTTCTTCATCCAGATCACCATGAAGAAAGGCATTTGCAATGTCTTCTTTAAGAATAAAAATAATAATTAATACATTTGGTGGAAATTTAGGGTTTGGAGAGGATGGTGAGGAGAAAAAAAAGTTCTCTTCAGTCTTCATGCTGTTGTGGATGGGTGAATATATGGTTGAGCAATCATCACCTCCATGTTGTTGGAGTTACTTCGACTACAACAAATAACCCAGACCCCTAAAAAAACTATGAAGAGTCTCATAGATTTGAATCATACAACAGGTGAGAAGTTAGATTTCAACCCAGTTTGGGCGGAACACATAAAGTGTATCGCCAAATTGACGCCAATTCTTTTTTCCCCAATATTTTTTGGGCGGAGAAGTAAATTGTGGCGCCAATTTTCCCTCGTATAAGATGGTAATGCGTATCACTTTTTGACTTTGCAATTATACTCGTTGGATTACAAATTATGGTTTCCTACTGGTCATACAAATACCATACGGATCAATTGTTACGACTGTGTAAATTATTGATGTCGACTGAGATCAACCGAAGACGTTCAAGTGAATTTTTAAATCCCGTTTCAAAAAGATAAGTTTGTTTGATGTGTAATTTGTATATGAAACAAGCCTATCATTTTGAAATAAAGATAGCATGACTAAACGAAGTTTAAAGTTGGGTAAATTAACGTAACTTGGTGAACGAACATAGTCTTATTCATAGTTGGACTAATTTACACGAATATTCCTAGCATACAATGCGATCAAATGGGATTGAACAAAGTATCCTTGATTATTTCATAAGAAAAGAATAAATGCATTAAAATTGTATCCTTTGATTATTTCTCTACTTTGTTTAATTCAGTAGTTTTAAGTGGTTAACTGAATTGCCTAAATAAAAAATAACCTAGTTATCTTGATGCTGCGGCTTTAGGGAGCATCCACTAGTTTTGTGGTTTACACGGTGGCAAATGGCGCTAATT
Organism: Papaver atlanticum; assembly: GCA_023531105.1. Classification (NCBI taxonomy): domain Eukaryota; kingdom Viridiplantae; phylum Streptophyta; class Magnoliopsida; order Ranunculales; family Papaveraceae; genus Papaver; species Papaver atlanticum. The sequence continues at coordinate 587,122 of JAJJMB010010432.1, forward strand.
TTACGGAGGATTGATCAAGCTCTCCACCAGCCCTTTGAAGGAAAGTAGAAGTTTTCTAAGCAAGAAGTTCGTGTTTATAAATTGTCTCACCACTCGACATACTAAACATGAGAAACATCTGTTGTGGGGGAGTCGTGCTTTTTAGCCGCAACAAAGAGAGTTATATTTTTTTTACGGGAAAAAGTTGCTCCGTTGAACTTTTTTCCCTTTTTGTTAATGAAAAATTGAGCTAAATATTTCCCTCTTTTAACAACAATCCTAATGGATAGTGATCTTTATTTTTGAATACTATATTGCGATAATAATGTTTATATTGCAATCAAATTGTAACAACTTTTCATATAGCTTAGGACCTTGTAATCTTCGCTTCTTTTCTCCATCGTAAGCTGTTTTGTGAAGGGCACTTGATGGTCTACATGCACGCTTCTTTCCATTAGGGCGCTTTCCAAGCCATCTTGGGTTTCGTCTATAGTTGGTTTGTCTCGGGGAGATTCTATTATTATGATTTGGTTCTGGTCGATGTAATCAATTCTAGATTTTGGTCCGTCTCGGCCGGGACCGAGACACTTGTACAATTTTATCTTGGGGAGATTCTCGGTAAAAATCTCGGAGTAACTACTAAAACTTTGTTTTCTAATTTTATACCACCGGATGTTATGAAAAGAAACAAATCTTCATTCAAAATAGTAGAAAACGCAAGATCCATACAAATTTCATAAACTTCGGCCGAGATTGGCTACATTGGTTTTGATAAAGAGGAGCACAACCGTTATCTCAAAAATGGAAAATTTTCCACTGTAAATCTAGCGTTTTCGAAAATTAATACCTTGTAATGAAATAGTTCGTGGCTCTTAAAATACAGAAACAACGACGATATTTAGTTATGAGGAGGATCCCCTCACACTTTTATTATCACAATATCTCACACGTTGGACGTCATTTTTGCAAATAAAACCAAACCGTAACGGATTTGAAGCTAATACTTTAGGGATGTGTTACTATTACATAACTCTACGATCCTACCGAAAATGAGCGTATTCCAAGACATATAACACCACCATCCATTACTTTGAAAATGAGCAACGGATTTCTGACCGTCGAAATTAAGACCGGTAGATTGTGAGGTTTTATATTTCGGAATGTGCTCATTTTTGGTAGGCATGTAGAACTTGGTAAGAGGAACATATCCTCAAAAAAAGTGGTAATAATATAAATGTCCCTTGTTTTGACGGGCTTCACAATTACCCTTATGATACAATAAATATACCCCTTCCAATCTAAAGCCCATCAGGGATCCATTAACCTTTTTTCTTCTTTCCACATATACCCTACCTCTTTTAACCTTCAATTCCATCTCTTCAAACATCCAAAGAAAACTAAATCGAAACGCTCCACCACCATCTCCACCGCTACCACCACCATCTCGGTCGCCGCCAAACCAACAACACCAGTGCCACAACCACCACCACCATCTCCATCGCCACCATCATCATCTTCTTCTTCACAATCAACAACAATCGATTCCACTGGTATCCATCCTCCACCACCGCAACCACTGAATCATCAACAAACCAATCGGAAAATATATATTAGGTTTAACTTGATTTAGATCTATATAACATGAAAAACCTAAATCGAAGATTAAATTTACTGTAAAACAAAGAGAAAAATTTCTGAGATTCATAATTTGAAGAATTCATCTTCATAAACGATTGAACAGGTAAGTCAATCGAAAGTTTAATTGATTGATTTTCAGATATGAAATTTCTGAAACTAATTTTAGATTTTTAAAAACTTATGATTGAATTAATATGGATAATAATGGTGGTGGTTTGTGTTTGGTCCTGGACTGGTGGTGGGTGGTGGTGTTGTTGCGGATGTGGTGGTTGTTGGTGAATGTTATTGTTAGAGCACTGCTCGGTCGAACTCGCAAGCGTTGCTATCTCAAGTTTGTTTGTCAATATTAGTGATCAAAACTATAATTCTTGATTTCTAGTCTACTTATAGTGATGTCTCGGACTAGGATAGATTGTGTAGTTGAGCATTAGACTTCACGACGTTCATCAATTGAAGACGAAAAACTACTAAGGCAAGCTTGTGCAACTTCATCAACAAAAGGTATGTGGAGACTAAAACTCATCTATCACTTGGAAAGTCTATTTCTACTCTATCTCCTATATTGAGACAAAAGTCGTATTACTATATAGTTGTCGATTATACACATTTGAGATTTCGAGCTGAGTATAACTCGCTTACATATTTCTCGGAATATGTGTTGGTAAGCTTTCGCTTCAACCAAGTTCATCTTATATTCCTGACGAAAGTCAAAAGATGATCATGTGAAAATCTCCGAGTAACATCTTACATGGTTTGTGTGATACAATCATTTGGTGTAGACTTGGAATGTTTCGTTATGATTATTTCAATAACTTGAAAATTGATTTGATGCTAATAGTGTGTGAAAACGGCTATTGTCATCCTCTAAGAAAGTTTCAGTGATTGAAATATGAGTTTAGAATACTTAACCATCATTGGATTATAAACATAGTGTGCATTCTTGCATGTATGTGATCCATGACCGGAACTAAAGTATGCATACCCGTATGCGTACTTGTAGTTGTGAAATTCCGTGTACCAAGTACACATACCGGTAGGTATACTTGCGTAAGGTATAGGTCCGGGAATTTCTACTGGGATTTTGAAGTGAACTAAGTATGCGTACCTGTTTGCATACTGGCGAACCCAAACTCAGACCGGCTATTTAAGTATGCGTACCCGTTTGCATACTTGAGTGGTTAAAGTTCTAAAATCGATTCGCTCATGAACTAATACATTTATATATTAAGGAATGCATTCTTTGCATACCATGGCTATAATGTTCATGAATTGATTCGAGTGAATCAAACCGATTTTTCTTCGATTGTGTTCTTGTATATTTCTATGAGAATACAGCAGTTGAACAACTCTTTAACTAGTTTCATTTGAGTCATTTGAACTAGTTATGGTTAAGATGAATAAGGTTGATATGAGAGTGTTCATATAGCTAACCTCGGTTAACTACGGTTGAGCCAACATGGTGTGCACATTTAGGTACGGTTACTAAACCTAAATGAGGGAACATTTCATTTGTGTATAACAATCTAAGTTCGATCTAACGGTTGAAAGATATTAGCTTGAATCTAATCAGGTTTTCATCTAACGGTGAATATTGAATGCTTTATTACCAAGGTAACTTAGATTGCAAACCCTGATTTGAAAACTATATAAAGGAGAACTCTAGCAACTGGGAAACCTAATCCCTACACCTCCTGTGTGATACTAGTTGTATAAGCTAGTGTCAATTCTCCTTTAACCTTAGGTTTTTCACGAAACCCTATAGGTTAACGACTTAAAGACTTCATTGGGATTGTGAAGCCAGACCCAACTATTTTCTCTGTAGTTGCGTGATCTGATCTTGCTGTTTCTATCGTGTTTGAGTACTATCTTCTTTAAGATTGGATCGAGATTTAATCTCCGATAGGCAAGATAAAAAGTAGTCACAAACATCTTCGTCTCATCGTTTGTGATTCCATAATATCTTGTTTCGCTACTATACGATTAAGATTATTGTGAGGTGATTGATATTTCTAGGTTGTTCTTCGGGAATATAAGTCCGGTATATCAATTGGTTCCTGTTCACCTTTATTTATCAAAAGACAGAACAAAACTCGTAGGTATTTCTGTGGGAGACAGATTTATCTATTCCTATAGACTTTTCTGTGTGAGACAGATTTGTTTATCAAGTCTTCGACTTTGGTCGTAGCAACTCTTGGTTGTGGGTGAGATTAGCTAAGGGAATCAAGTACGTAGTATACTGCTGGGATCAGAGACGTAAGGAGCGCAACTGTACCTTGAATCAATGAGAGATTGATTAGGGTTCAACTACAGTCCAGTCCGAAGTTCATTGGTAGTAGGATAGTGTCTGTAGCGGCTTAATACAGTGTGGTTTTCAAATCTGGGTCCCGAGGTTTTTCTGCATTTGCGGTTTTCCTCGTTAACAAAATTCTGGTGTCTGTGTTATTTCTTTTCCGCGTTATATTTTGTTATATAATTGAAATATCACAGGTTGTGCGTTGTATCGATCAATTAGGAAATTCCACCTTTGGTTGTTGATTGAAATTGATTGATCCTTGAACATTGGTCTTTGGTACCGTTCAAGTTACTTCTCTTATATTCAATCGGGCTCGCAAATTCCTATTTCTGATTGCAAATTGAATTGAGATATAGACATATAAACTCTTGTATATACTTTTCTCTAGATTGAGTCTGACTCTCTAGTTGATTCTCTAGAAAGTATATTGGAGTAAGTCCTCTCAGATTGCCAAACGAGTTGTTGGGTGTGGTTGTTAGACCCCCGCATTTTCAATTTGTATCAGAGTAGGCAAACACAATAAGACCTCATAAGTCTGTGTTTGTAGCGATCTGAGTATGGTCGATTTTGTCTCTAAAAACGCTTCACCAGAAATGGATAAACTCAACTTCGAGCGTGTTCTAGAAACCATCGATGTGGTTGAGAATCCTAATTTAAAAAAATTCATCAATAATCTTTGTCTAGAAAAACATCGTTCGATAAAGAAAATTTATGGACTTCATTGCGAGATTTATATAAAAAATTCTGAGCTTCGAGAACGTTCTGAAGAGGTTTTTGATCTCCAAAAGAAGTTGGATGAACAAATCCGGATCAACTCTGATCTTGTTGCAGAAATTGCAAAACTTAAGGATTTGAAACCTGTAAAATCATCTTCCATGGATTTGAGTAACTCCTCTAATTCTTCACTGAGGAATTGCCGTATGTCAGGTGATAAGCAAGGTTTAGGCTTTGTGAAAACTGAAAGTGCCGAGAATTCTTCGGACAAGAATAAAGATGTTGGTACACGTGTGTTTTGTGGTTCTCGTGATCACTATCATCATATATGTTTGTCTTTTAGAAAAAGAGTAAATGTTGCACGAAATCTTCACAAGAATGTTGTACAACTTTTGTCTGCTCTTAAAAGACAATCAATACTAACAAGAAAGCCTAATTGGGTTAGTAGTGCTAGTATGAGAGCTTTTTCCCTAAAATCAACATCACCCTGTCAATGGTTTCTTGATAGTGGATATAGCAGGCATATGATTGGAGATCTCTCGTGGTTTGTCAACACAAGCGACTTTGATGGTGGTCCAGTAACATTCGGTGATGGGAGCTGCTGCTACATAAGCAAGAAGGGGACGATCAAATTACCTGGTGTTCCTGAAATTCATGATGTAGTATATGTTAAAGGTATGACTGCTAATCTTCTTTCTGTTATTCAAATCCGTGACAAAGGCCATAAGGTTGTCTTCCATGCTAATAGATGTAGCATTGTAGACAAATCTGGAAAAGTGATTTTTCAAGGATCACGTGGCAAAAACAATTGTTATATGTTAGATACTCAGTTTAGTAATTGTTACAATTTGACTAAGGTGGAATATACACATCTTTGGCATGAGCGTTTTGGTCACATCAATTATCGTCTTCTAACTAAGATCATTAATAAAGAACTTGTTAGAGGTGTTCCAAAAATCAATGCTAAGATTGAAGGTGTATGTGGTGCCTATCAAAAGGGTAAACAAACGAAAGTTCCACATAAATCATCTCGAGATATTCTCACTAAAGCCCTACTTGATTTAATTCATATGGATCTCTTCGGCCCAATTCAACAAACTACTGTGGCTGAAAAGAAGTATGCTTTGGTTATGGTAAATGATTACACCAGATTCACTTGGGTAGCCTTTTTGGCTCACAAGAATGAAACCCTCAGTGAATTTAAGATTATTGTTAATAGAATCCATAATGAACAGGGTAGCAAACTAAAGAAAATTAGAAGCGATCGTGGCACGGAATTCAAGGACACCAAAGTGTTTGAATACTGTGACTCTATGGGGATTATTCAACAATATTCTCCACCCATTACTCCACAAGCTAATGGAGTTGCAGAAAGAAAGAATAGGAAATTCAGGAAATGGCAAGATTAATGCTCAATAACAAAAACTTACCGTTGAAGTTTTGAGGAGAGGCGGTTTTTACAGCTTGCTACTTGATTAATCGTGTTTATTTACGGTCAAAGACCTTAAACACTCCCTATGAGTTGTGGTACGGTAAGAAACACAACTTACACTATCTCAGAGTGTTCGGCAGTAAGTGCTATATTCTAAAAGACCGTGAACAGAAAGAAAAATTTGACTCAAAAAGCGATGAAGGTATTTTTCTTGGTTATGCATCTGATAGTCGTGGTTTCCGAGTCTTTAATCTCATAACCCAAGTCATGATGAAATCTGCAAATGTTATCATTGATGATCTAAGCAATTTTCGTCATGATGACTCTCCTGCTGAATTGCCTCCAACCGAGACAATTGAGAAAATCAAAGAAATCCCAGAATCAGTAGAAGTTATTCCAACAGTTACTGATCCTGAAGGTTCTAGTGATGAGGAGAAAAGCTCTAACCAGGCTATTCCTGTTGAACAAGAACGTGCCCCTCCACGGCATCTCTGGGTTCAAAGAAATCATGATACTAACAGTATTATTGGTGGGAGGGATTCTACAGCTAAGACTAGAGGACAACTTCAAAATATTTGTAATTTTGGTTGTTATCTATCGCAAGTAGAACCTAGAAATATTGATGAAGCTCTTTGCGATCCCTTTTGGGTGAATGCAATGCATGAAGACTTAAATCAGTTCCAAAGACAAGATGTATGGAAGCTCGTACCTTGTCCCCCCAATATCAATATTGTTGGTACTAAATGGATATTCAAGAACAAGTTTGATGAATTTGGCACCATTGTTGGAAGGAATCAACTTCAATCTGTACCAACAATATTGAATATCCATTTATCAGACTTCAATCTGTACCTTGTCCCCCCAACAGATTGAAGGAATAGACTTTGATGAAACCTTTGCTACTGTGGCACGCCTTGAGTTCATTCAGTTATTATTAGCTCATGCTTGTTTTCTTAAGGTTAAGCTGTTTCAAATGGACATTAAATCCGCTTTCCTAAATGGAAATTTAAAGGAAGAGGTCTATGTCGCTCAACCTAAGGGATTCGAAAACCCTGACTTTCCAGATCATGTCCTTAAGATTTATAAGGCATTATATGGGTTAAAACAAGCACCTCGTGCCTGGTTCGAAAAACTGATTGCTTCCCTTCTTAGGAAAGGTTTTTCGAGAGGTGGAACTGATAAAACGTTGTTTACCAAATAGAGTGGGAAAGATGTTGTTATCGCTCAAGTCTATGTAGATGATATCATCTATGGATCAACATCTGAGAAACTTGTAAAAGATTTTCAAGTCTCTCTTGGAAAGGAGTTTGAAATGAGCAATGTTGGTGAATTAAAATTATTTCTGGGATTACAAATTCAACAACACAAGGATGGAATTTACTTATCTCAAGAAAAATATGCTAGTTATCTTGTCACAAGATTCGGTCTTGATAAGTCAACTCCAAAACTGAATCCCATGCCCACCACAGGTAAACTACATCGAGATGAGAAAGGTGTAAATGTGGATCAAAAACTATATCGATCTATCATTGGAATCCTTTTATATCTTACAACCACTAGACCTGATATTGCTTTTAGTGTTGGTTCTTATGCTAGGTTTCAGGCAAATCCAAAGGAATCTCATCTTGCAGCTACAAAAAGGATCATACGATATGTCAATCACACGGTCGGGTATGGTCTATCTTACACTTTGGATACTAACACTGATCTCTCTGCCTATTCAGATGCTGATTAGGCAGGATGTATTGAAGACAGAATAAGTACATCAGGGGGTTTCTACTATGTAGGTTTGAATCTTGTGGCTTGGCATAACAAGAAACAAAATTCACAATCCCTGTCTACATGTGAGGCAGAATATATTGTTGCAGGCTCATGTTGTACTCAACTTCTCTGGATGAAACAAATGCTTGCTGATTATGGAATTGATACTGGAATAATGAAGATCTTTTGTGACAACTCTAGCGCGCTTCGAATCACTGAGAATCCCGTTGAGCACTCAAGAACTAAGCACATTGATATAAGGTATCATTTTATTCGAGATCTATATGAAAATGGTATCATAAATATGGAATTTGTGCCTTCCGAACAACAATTGGCTAATATTCTCTCCAAACCATTAGATACTGCTATATTTCAACACTTACATCAGTCTATTGGTGTTGTTTTGGTTCATTAGTCATTCCTAAACTCTTGCTCCTGAACTTATCTCGATCTGTTGGGCAATTGAGTTTGGAATTCCAGTCTAAGTGTTACTTCAATTCTGCATTTGTTTCAGTAGTTGAATTTCTGTTGAGTATCTTAGTGTTTTTCCAAAGAAATCCTTCTTTTCATGTAAAAGTAAGGTCGCTCTTGTTGTTCTTTCGGGAATAAAATTTTATAGGGGAGAGTTCTTAATTGAACTTGTGCTTAATTGCCAAATCTTTGTGGGGAGTGCGGTTGTGGAATATTGTAGGGGTTATCTTGTATCTTTATAAACTCCTTGATGAATGCATTTAGTTTCGGCTATTTGATGGCATCTAAACAAGTTGGTATGTTGTTCTCTTCTGGTCATGAATTATCTCTATGAAAATTTCATGAGGATCCCATTAGTTTTCTTACCTTTGCCAATTTATATTGACAAAAAGGGGGAGAATTAATGTTTAGTTCACACTACAAATACATATGGTTTACGGATCATTATGTAAGGGGGAGTGGTTTTCATGTTGAGATAAAGTATTGACTAAGGGGGAGTGATACATATCACCATAGTATTATTGTCAAAGTTGTGATGCAATTTGACTTTGATACTGTATAATGATACTATGACACTGTATAACAATGATTGAGAGCAACTGTTTTCTCATTGTTATAGCTATGGATCTTCAACAATAATGATGCGGAGTTGAATACATTTGGAATCATTAGAGTACTTGGAAGTGACGAAGATTTCGAGTAATGTTGAAGAACCAAGGAGATCAAGCATTTGGATGAGAAGCTACAAAGTTTATTTATTTTGTAATCCATATGTATTGATAGTTTTGTTACTAAAATTGACAAAGGGGGAGATTGTTAGAGCATTGTTCGGTCGAACTCGCAAGCGTTGCTATCTCAAGCTTGTTTGTCAATGTTAGTGATCAAAACTATAAGTCTTGATTTCTAGTCTACTTATAGTGATGTCTCGGACTAGGATAGATTGTGTAGTTGAGCATTAGACTTCACGGCGTTCATCAATTGAAGACGAAGAACTACTAAGGCGATCTTGTGGAACTTCATCAACAAAAGGTATGTGGAGACTAAAACTCATCTATCACTTGGAAAGTCTATTTCTACTCTATCTCCTATATTGAGACAAAAGTCGTATTACTATATAGTTGTCGATTATACACATTTGAGATTTTGAGCTGAGTTTAACTCGCTTACATATTTCTCGGAATATGTGTTAGTAAGTGTTGATACATGAAAAATAATACCCCTTAACGGGTTCGGGATTCCCCTAAGAGGGAAGGTAAGACTAGTATGGGATGTGGGGACTTGGGGACTAGGCCCAAGTCCAATTAGAAAATACCCACGAGATAAGAAGGATAAAGGAGGAATTAAGGGATAAGAGAAGGATTATATCAAGGAATGGCATTAGAAGTAATTAAGGAGGTTTAGGACATGTGTCATGATGTCATAAAAGGAGGGACTTTTAGGAAAGTCTATATAAGGAAGGACAAGGTACAAAGGAAAGGACAAATCTCTCTCTTACCATTCCTAGTAAAGTGAGGTCATTTGGTGGGACTAGGACGGGTATAACCAAAACTAAAATCACCCTTCAACATTTGGCGACCACACCTGGAGGCCCGTGCCTAGCTCACCATGACACACCCAGAAGGCGCTAGCTCAGGCGCGATAGGAAACCAAGCGACCAATCAGCCTATCAACATCGATGAGGTAACAATGGAGGACGATGACAACGAAGAAGAAACGCTGGCCCAGGAAGCTATCAAACAATCGGCGGGACATGGATCCTAAAATAGAGAGATAGTAGCAACACAAGGAAAGAACATGCGACTGATCCAGCTACCGAAACCCACGTCGCCAGCTCTGCAAGACATGCAAAAAGAACTAGAAGATCGCTTATGAAGAAGGTAGGAGCTTGAAGACTGGATATCACAAGCGGTAATAGTGGGACAAAACACTCCTGAAGAAATTACGAAAGGCGAAGGGCAAAAAAACGACAATACAACAATGATGTCACAGGAAGAAATGGCAAAATACTTTGAGAAAAATTATCATGTGATAAAAAAAGACAATCACTGCCTCATAAGTAGTCCATACCCAGCGAACATCCGAGAATATCAATACCCCGAGGACTATACTTCTCCGAAATTCAAGACATATGATGGACAAGGGAACGCGCGAGAACATCTTAGCCGATTCCTATCAGCAATGAACGCCAGAGCCTCCGATGGAAAATTGTGTCTAAGAGAATTCCCCAAATCACTCACAGGCACGGCATTCACCTGGTATGACAACTTAAAAGAGGAAAGTGTGGATTCTTAGCCAACTATGTCCACACTCTTTCTCGGGAAATTCTATTCAGCCAAGAGGAAAATCATGGCAATAGACTTGAGCAAGAGCGGACAGCGGATATGAGAAGAAATAGGAAAGTACATCTTGCGGTTCCGGCGCTTGGCACTAGATTTTCATGAAGACATCAGTGAGGGAACGCTTGTCGAAATTTGTGTGTGAGGAATGATCCCAGCTTTCAAGGGGAGTTTGATCAATTTTAGGTTCCAGACTTTCTTTGAGCTAGAAGAAGTAGCCGAGAGGATCGTCGATTGCATAGAAGAAACACCCATAGACCATGCTTGGCGCCACACAGTTATCACCGTATCTGAGGCACCACGCAACGTAATACCCAACACTAATAGGGATAGAAGGGACCAGTTCCAAACCGTCAGTGGGATCCAAGGAAGAAATGGATGGACTAGGCGCGACTCAAACCCACCACCCCCTCTACCCTGCAGCAGGGAGTGCGCAGTCGAATTACTAAACCAGTGGGTCATCGGAAAGGAAATCCAGCTTCCCCCGACAGTGGTAGACGTTAACAAAATGGATAAGAGTGCGGCCAAGTACTGCCACTACCATCGAAGGTTGGGACAACCGACGGAAGAATTTTTTGCCATAAGGAGTATATTCGAACGCAAGCGCGCCTCTGGGGAGCTTGAGGAAACTATGCAGGCGATTGAGTACAATCCCTTTCCTCGCACTAAACTAAAAAAAGAGGGGGGGAGGGGAAGAATACGAAAGATGAGACTGCAAATTGTAAACAACCCTCTTTTATGGTAAGAATAATTTCTTTTTTTGGAATTCATGGGCAATATGATGTGAAAAGGTCACAGGAATGCCAAAGCCGCCTGGTTGGCTGACAAATCTACAAAAGTCTATGGGAATGCCAAAGGCACCCGGTCGACTTACAAATCTACAAAAGGCTACGAGAATGCCAAAGGCACCCGGTTGGCTGACAAATCTACAAAAGGTTACGGGAATACCAAAGGCGCCCGGTTGGCTGACAAATCTACAAAAGGCCATGGGAATGCCAAAGGCGCCCAATCGGCTGACAAATTTACAAAAAGCTATAGGAATGCCAAAGGCGCCTGGTCTGCTGACAAATCTACAAAAAGCCATGGGAATGCCAAAGGCGCCCAATCGGCTGACAAATCTACAAAAAGCTATAGGAATGCCAAAGGCGCCTGGTCGACTGAAAAATCTACAAAAGGCCATAGAAATGCCAAAGGCACCCAATCGGCTGACAAATCTACAAAAAAGTGACAGGAATGCCAAAGGCGCCTGGTCGGCTAACAAATATAAATAAGGCCATGGGAATGCCAAAGACGCCCAATCGGCTGACAAATCCACAACAAGCTATGGGAACGCCAAAGGGAGAGTAGGCGCGTTCTATCAACGCTTACCCAACCCACCGCTTCCTTCTGATAAAAAGAAAAGGGGGAGTAGGCGCGTTCTATCAATGCTCTTCCATCCCACCGCACCCTCCTAATAAAAATAAAAGGGGAGTAGGCGCATTCTATCAACGCTTACCCAACCCACCGCTTCCTTCTGATAAAAAATAAAAGGGGGAGTAGGCGCGTTCTATCAACGCTTACCCAACCCACCGCTTCCCTTTGATAAAAAAAATAAAAGGGGGAGTAGGCGCGTTCTATCAATGCTTGTCCATCCCATCGCACCCTCCTAATAAAAATAAAAGGGGAGTAGGCGCGTTCTATGAACGCTTACCCAACCCACCGCTTCCCTCTGATAAAAAAGAAAAGGAGGGGAGTAGGCGCTTTCTATCAACGCTCGCCCATCCCATCGCACCCTTATGATAAAAATAAAAGGGGGTAGTAGGCGCATTATAAAAACGCTCACCCAACCCCATACATCCTTCCAAAACAAAAAGAAAAGATAACCACGAATAGTTGATGCTTTATGAAACCAAGAATAACAAGAAACACCAATAACGAACTAATAGTTAACCAAGCACCATATTAATATCCCACAAATAATTAAAAAAAAAACAACAACAAACAAATCATCCGAGAGACAAGGGTCCAACATAACCAAAGAAAGACGAAGGAAAAAACAACATAAAGAGGAAGCGCGTTAAGCAGACTGAAGCGTAGACAACTCTTGCCGTTTTTCCTCAAGCTCCGCGCGAACCGCTGCTTCTGTGGTCTCATCCCGTATTACCTCATCGTTAGCCACCCCAACATCAGCAACCAATTGATTCAGTACCTCTTTCTTGCTAACAGTTGCCTCGGAGCGCTTCTCCATCTCCTTATCCATCTTAGAAATCTGACTCGTAAGCCAACCACGAGGGTCACTACGACTCTTCACCTTCGCCAATAATTCTTCTAACCAAAGTATTGGAAACTTGTGGTTGACTACTGGCCGCACGGCAGTCTCCCAGCCACGCATTGTCGCCGCATCAACATGATCATCCCCTACCCGCGTGAGCTGGTCGGTGATTTCCAAGAGGTTTTTGGTCATGTAGCACAAAGTGCGAACATCCAGAAGACCTGCCTTCGCCATGTGACCACCATCACGCTCCACAATATCCCTATAAGTAGCGGCAAAAACAGTTGGAACCCAAAATCCGTGAACGAGTGTGTGAGTGTCAGGATCTACTCCATCCTCGGCAGCACTCACCACTAAAGGGAAACGAAGCTGCGCTTCCTCGGAATTTGCTGGCAAAATGGGGACGGCTGGTACGTCAGGAACACCAGTCCGTTTCTCCGAATGAGCGGAAGAACCACTACCATCCATCCGAGCTTGCTTAATAGACCCGTCGCCACTGGGGACTACACGCCGCACACCGTCCGTATCGGGTTTAACAGTCTCTTTACGCTTTTTACCCATATCCTAGCGCCAACGATGAAATTTTAGCAAACAAACGAACGAAAGCACAACGCAAAAAAGAAAAAGAAAAAAAGAAAGAGACAAGAAACTAACCTCAGGAATCGACGAATCAAACGGGATATCAACGGGTTTAGGATGAGACGCAGAAGAACTAGAAGACGACTCAAAATCACTAGTAGAGCCTGAAAAATGAGAGATGAACACCATTGCGAAGAATAACTTAGATTTATAAAAAAAAAAGGAAAGAGAGAGGAAATAAGAATGATAAAAACGAAGACACGTATTAAATAGGAAGTTACCTTTAGGATCACCAACGGGTAGTGCCATGTGGGATGAGGACCCACCAAAAAATGGCCGCCTGGACCCAGACGGGCTCATTGATTGCAGAACGGCACTAGGAGACACTGGAGGTCCGCCTCTAGCACGAACAGTCTCAGCCCGAAGAGGATGAACCGATGATATGTGAAGACGCGGGGATACCCAACCGGTCCCCTTAGGAAGATTGACCCCAAGATATCTCAACTGGTCTACAAACGAGGGAGTCAGACTACTACTTGCACTCCCAGGAGGTTGTGACGCGCTTCTTTGACGAGCCTGCTGAGGTTGTAAGGATGAAATGTTAGCGGAAGAACAAGGGTGCGGAGCAGACAACTTAGTTGCTTCTCTCCTAGCTTTCTTTGCAAGGCTCTTCTCATTCCAATCACTCTCAGGCATATTGAGATACTCTTCCATTACGTAAGAGGGGGCCTTCCACCCCACGGGATTGGAAAGAAGAGTTTCCTGAGAACGTAATCCCCGCCACTCATTGTGTCAAAAGAAAAGGAGGTGACGATAAATGATAGATGAATGGAAAGCAAAAGAAACAACAAGTACATGTGTCGCCAGAGGATAAGCAGATGGTCTGACCACTTCTATCCGTGGGGGCTTACGATCGGAAAACGACTTCAACCCCTTCTTTGGCCTTATAGGCTCATGACCTTCAGGAGGAGCCCAAGAAGTTACCAAGGGATCAAAAGGGTGACCTTTGGTAGCTGGAACGAGACGATGCGCAACAGCTATGGTATCATCAAGTTTAATCCGGCCAGACGCATAAAGCGCTCAAAGGTCTTCATAGGATAGGTCACGGGGGGAGGAGGGGGGGGGGGGGGGGGGAGCACGATTCGCGCAAAAGGAAATTCAAAGACCGACGATGTATGAAATCATGGTACTCGTGGGCTCCCACAGTAACTGCCAAAGGGCGCTCTGGGAAAGGCTGCTTGAACGAAAAGTTGATCCCCCGATCAGGCAGACGTACCGGTCCCTTGAAGACAAAATGATCAAAACTGGCGACGATGTCCCCGATATCATAGCTTCCCCAATGAGGAAACCTACGGGGAATTCCTTGGTCAAACCCTACTTGCCGAGCTGCACGATCGGGATTGGAAGACATGGCAATAAACTTGCCAGCATGGAAACCAGGAAGATAACCAGGCAACACGACCATTCCTGAATCAAAATCTGCCTCCGCCAATGGCTTTGTCGAGTCCAACTCTGTGTCAAAAGGTGCAGTAAAGTCATAATGCGCTGGACCCGATCGACTGTTTTGATAAGGAAATTGTACAAAATCTTTAGCCATGTCCAAATATTTGGCAATATCGCCCTTGGGAACTTTCTCCTTGAGATGCCAAAGAGCCATCCGCGGGTAGCCATAAATAACTGGAACCTTCTTAACCGAGCCATCATCTTGTTCAATATCTTCTTCGCGGTGAATCGCTAGTTCATTAGGATCAGGCTTGTAGGGGGAAACATGCTCCCAAGACCATGCTTGCATGAAAGAGGCCGGGATGTAAGTATCAATCTTATGGGATGAACCCACCGTCTGAAGGTCGTGACAGAACAAATCTAGATGGCGATACAAGCCGCCTAACAAAATCGGCGCAAGCGGGAAAGAAACGCCGCGAGATAGCAACACCGCCATTGGCACAAGTTCACTCTTAATGGTATCTTGGGGACTGTACTCAAACACATCATGACAAAGCCAAAACAGGATGTAAGCGGCCAACTCCGCACGAGGGTTCTTCTCTTTTTGTTTGGGGGGAAGAACTTTTCCATCTACTAACCGCGGAGCCCAATACTTGATCCAAAGAGGGAAGGAAGTGCAGCGGTTGGTCTTGGTAACCCACTCAGGACCGGCCTCCGCTGAAGGAGTTGATGAGCCATGAATCGCTTCGTGTGCGCGGATAGAGCTAGCAAGTAATTGCTCACCCGTTGGACGCGCCGAAGGAGTCTTTTTCTTATCAACCCATTTGGCCTTCCCCTTTGCGGCATACGACGACGCCTATTTCTTTCCCGCGCCAGGAATCTTCTTGTCCTCGCCTTGTTTTGACGGCGTATGGTCCTTCCTCACTAACTCATTCCGAGAAGCATCCTTACAATCCAACAGATAAGTCCACAACACTTTTTCCTCATCGGTCAACGCTCCGTAAACAGCCGCCTCGTCATACGAATGACTACCATGGATAGGTAACCCTGTAAGGGCGACCACATCCTCCAAGACTATGGTTTTTTTCCCCCACGCTGTAAAAAGGGTATGAATAGGAGGATCCCAGCGACAAAAGAGCCGTGTTATGTCGCTCATACATCTCTTCACTTCCCGTTTGAGAGATGAATTTATAGCTTCGTCAATACCAGCTTCACGAAGAATGGCCACGTGACCGGGATTGGAACGTATATAGGATGTCTAGTGCGGCCATATCGGATGGGCTTTTTATTTGGAGCGAATATCAATGACAGGAAGATCGTAGTCACCACTGTGAATAAACATTCGCGGCACCTTTTTAAACGCGAAAGCATCCATGGTCTCCGATTCGGGTTGCATAAGCCACCCGGGGGCAGACGTATAAGGTAACACAGGAGGATTTAGAAGGCGAGGGACAAGGATATCATCAAGAGGAATAACGCGCTTACCTCCGCGGAGCTCCCTCAATTTTAGTGTGCGTTTTAGATTGGGTCTGCTAGTAAACTCGGCAATCGTATATGACTTGCCATCTGCCGGAGGAGGTAGAAGAATTTCGTCATGTTCTGAGTATTCATTCTCCTCGGAACCCCTACTCATGGCTCCTTCAGACTCGTCAGATTCTTCAGATGAACTACTGGTGGAACTATTAGACATGGTGCGTATATGTGTGTATTCAAAAGGAAGGGAAGAGAAGAATTAGAAGAAGAAAGATAAGGGGGAAAACAAACCAACAGGTCTATATATAGGGAGTCTCAAGGCCTGAAATGTGGTGGTTATGCAGAGGGAATAGTAACCGGAAGAAACTGAAAAGAAAAGGAAAAGTTTGCATGATAAAAGAAGGTCAAACGTCGCCTAGGGTCGTGGAGTCGATAAAGAGGGAGGAGATTTTCATTCCTAACTTCCTACAAAAAAAAGGGGGGGCGCTCGTAAAAAAATCCTATGACTATCGGGTTATTTTACCAATAACCCAATAGTCAGGGGACTAATGTTGATACATGAAAAATAATACCCCTTAACGGGTTCGGGATGCCCCTAAGAGGGAAGGTAAGCCTAGTATGGGATTTGGGGACTTGGGGACTAGGCCCAAGTCCAATGAGAAAATACCCACGAGATAAGAAGGACAAAGGAGGAATTAAGGGATAAGAGAAGGGTTATATCAAGGAATGGCATTAGAAGTAATTAAGGAGGTTTAGGACATGTGTCATGATGCCATAAAATGAGGGACTTTTAGGAAAGTCTATATAAGGAAGGACAAGGTACAAAGGAAATGATAACTCTCTCTCTTACCATTCCTAGTAAAGTGAGGTCATTTGGTGGGACTAGGACGAGTAGAACCAAAACTAAAATCACCCTTCAACAGTAAGCTTTCGCTTCAACCAAGTTCATCTTATATTCTTGACGAAAGTCAAAAGATGATCATGTGAAAATCTCCGAGTAACATCTTACATGGTTTGTGTGATACAATCATTTGGTGTAGATTTGGAATGTTTTGTTATGATTATTTCAATAACTTGAAAATTGCTTTGATACTAATAGTGTGTGAAAACGGCTATTGTCATCCTCTAAGAAAGTTTCAATGATTGAAATAAGAGCTTAGAATACTTAACCATCATTGGATTATAAACATAGTGTGCATTCTTGCATGTATGTGATCCATGATCGGAACTAAAGTATGCATACCCGTATGCGTACTTGTAGTTGTGAAATTCCGTGTACCAAGTACACATACCGGTACGCATAATTGCGTAAGGTATAGGTTCGGGAATTTCTATTGGTATTTGGAAGTGAACTAAGTATGCATACCCGTTTGCATACTGGCGAACCTAAACTCAGACCGGCTACTTAAGTATGCGTACCCGTTTGCATACTTGAGTGGTTAAAGTTCTAAAATCGATTGGATCATGAACTAATACATTTATATATTAAGGAATGCATTCTTTGCAAACCGTGGCTATAATGTTCATTAATTGATTCGAGTGAATAAAACTGATTTTGCTTCGATTGTATTCTTGTATACTTCTATGAGAATATAGCTATTGAACAACTCTTTAACTAGTTTCATTTGAGTCATTTGAACTAGTTATGGTTATGATGAATAAGGTTGATATGAGAGTGTTCATATAGCTAACCTCGGTTAACTACGGTTGAGCCAACATGGTGTACACGTTTAGGTACGGTTACTAAACCTAAAGGAGGGTACATTTTATTTGTGTATAACAAGCTAAGTACTATCTAACGGTTGAAAGATATTAGCTTGAATCTAATCAGGTTTTCATCTAACGGTGAATATTGAATGCTTTATTACTAAGGTAACTTAGATTGCAAACCCTGGTTTGAAAACTATATAAAGGAGAACTCTAGCAACTGGGAAACCTAATCCCCACTCCTACTGTATGATACTAGTTGTATAAGCTAGAGTCGATTCTCCTTTAACCTTAGGTTTTTCACAAAACCCTGTAGGTTAACGACTTAAAGACTTCATTGGGATTGTGAAGCCAGACCCAACTATTTTCTCTGTAGTTGCGTGATCTGATCTTGCTGTTTATATCGTGTTTGAGTACTATGTTCTTTAAGATTGGCTCGAGATTTAATCTCCGATAGGCAAGATAAAAAGTAGTCACAAACATCTTCGTCTCATCGTTTGTGATTCCACAATATCTTGTTTCGCTACCATACGATTAAGATTATTGTGAGGTGATTGATATTTCTTGGCTGTTCTTCGGGAATATAAGTCCGGTATATCAATTGGTTCTTGTTCACCTTGATTAATCAAAAGACGGAACAAAACTCGTAGGTATTTCCGTGGGAGACAGATTTATCTATTCCTATAGACTTTTCTGTGTGAGACAGATTTTTTTTTAAGTCTTCGACTTTGGGTCGTATCAACTCTTGGTTGTGGGTGAAATCAGCTAAGGGAATCAAGTGCGTAGTATCCTGCTGGGATCAGAGACGTAAGGAGCGCAACTGTACCTTGAATCAATGTGAGATTGATTATGGTTCAACTAAAGTCCAGTCCGAAGTTCATTGGTATTAGGCTAGTGTCTGTAGCGGCTTAATACAGTGTGGTGTTCAAAATCTGGACTAGGTCCCGGGGTTTTTCTGCATATACGGTTTTCCTCGTTAACAAAATTCTGGTGTCTGTGTTATTTCTTTTCCGCATTATATTTTGTTATATAATTGAAATATCACAGGTTGTGCGTTGAATCGATCAATTGGTAAATCCAACTTTTGGTTGTTGATTGAAATTGATTGATCCTTGAACATTGGTCTTTGGTACCGTTCAAGTTATTTCTCTTATATTCAATCGGGCTCGCAAATTCCTATTTGCTTCTTGCGGATTGAATTGAGAGATAGAGATATAAAACTCTTTGATATACTTTTCTCTAGATTGAGTCTAACTGTCTAGTTGATTCTCTTGAAAGTATATTGGAGTTTGTCTATTCAGATTTCCAAACGAAATATTGGGTGTGGTTGTTAGCCCCCCGCTTTTTCAGTTATTCTATGTTGTGGTGGTGGGATTCAATACTGTTCCAGATCAATTTTACAGGTACGGTTCTTAGGTATTAACTTCCATGGACGAAAGGTCTCTGGACTTCAGTTTTTCTGGGATCAACAACTGTTGTTGATCCCGTTTATGGAATCAACAACTGTTGTTGACTCCTATTGTTGACATCATTTCCTTGGATTAGTATAGTCATGCGTGTAGTTTAAATCATGTTTGTTAAAAAAATTAGCTTAATTTCTGACTATTTTGTGTTTGTGTATCGTTGTTCAACTAATGGTAGTGGTGGTGATGTTGGATTAGTATTTGTTAACAGCATTTCCTTGGATTAGCATAGTCATGTTTGTAGTTTAAATCAGGTTTGTTAAAATAATTAGCTTAATTTCCTTGTGAAAATCTTCAAAAGTTGAATTTGTGGTACAATGGTAACATGACTGACTCTACGTCAGATGATGCGTGTTCGACTCACGCCAAGTTCACTCATTCCTACATGTCAACTCTAACCGTTGATCCCATTTTTTGTGGATCAACTTCCATTGTTGATCCAACTTCATGGGATCAACTTCAATTGTTATCCCACTTAAATGGATCAACTTTGGTTGTTGACACTATAATCTGAAAACATTGTTCCTGGGTTCCACCTTTTTGTATCAACTTTGGTTGTTGACTCCATTCACTGGCATCAACTTCGATTGTTGACGCACAAAAAAAAATGGAATATGTATTAGTAAAGTTTTTATGAACTTTTATTTTTTGGATCAACTTCGGTTGTTGACACCTAATTTTGATGGCGGTGGCGGCGACGGCAGCGGTGACAACATCGTCAATGATGGTGGTGGTGGTGGAATATCAGTGGCGGTGGTTGAATATTAGTGGTGGTTGTAGTTAGTGGTGGTGGTGGCGGCGGTGCTGGTGGTGGTGGTGGTGGCTGTGAAGTAATAAAGAAATAATTTTTTTAATGGATAAGGTTTTTAAATAAAAAATAATATTATAAATGAGAGTATTAATGTAACTTATTTTTAATTGGATAAAGTTTGTAAATGATAGGGGTATATTTATTGTTGTATAAGGGTATAATTATTGTGAGATTTTTGTGGTAATAAAAATATGAACGGTTAATATACTGCGTCACCCGTTGTCCCTTCTGCACACCATTGCCCCTGCATACAGTGCATCAGTGACCAAAGTAGGCTCATCATTACCTAGGCGGCTAGGCTATATGAGAATAGACCAACTAGATAACATGACCTACAAAGGGCGGTAAATAGGACGAAGATGTTGAGATTTATCATGATAAATGTTTTGAATTTCTGTTAACTGGTCGTGCCTGACAAGACAAGCAAATAATGATCACTAAATCTTATTAGATTTGCTTGTATTGTTTTGGAATTTGAAAAAAATGGCTGATTATTTAGTCATTAGGGGAAGAACTAAAATTAAAAAACTAAGTTATTTGGGCTAGATGCTGCATCCCATATTACAAAAAAGAAGGAAAAAGAAAGTAGATGCAACGTATTTACTACTAGACAAGAAAATTTAGGAACCAGGGAAAGAACATGAAAGACAAAAAATTACTCAAGTCTTGGGTCAAACTGAAAGTGAGTATAGTACTAGTACAATTCAGAATTTGCACAGTATAAATAACAAAGCAAAAAGAAAAGAAATCTAAAAAAGGCAAAGAGAAACAGAGGTAAAGTTCCCTAAACAGTAACTCTCTATTCTCTAGTCAATCTCACTCTCCGTTTCCTGTCACCAGTCACCGCTACATTTTCTCACGCCATCAGTAGTCACTAGTCACTGCTTTAACTCTCCTACAGGTACTTCTTTACAGAAGTCTTAAACCCTACCAAATCCCTTTAATTCTATGTCTCTAACAATGGAACCCTTCAACTTATTCAAATTCTGGAGAGGTGTTAGTGGTGCTGCCACCGAATTTACTAATAGTACTAACATCAAAGCAACTACCATGAGCAGCTCAACTGAAACTGAAGACGAAGAAGAAGAAAAACTTGATGAAGGACCATTTTTTGATTTAGAATTTAAAGCACCTGTTGATGTTGATACTGATGATGGTCAAGGTGAATCTAGTGGAGAAGATGATGAAGCAGATTGTGAATCAGCTGGAACCGATAATGACAGTGAAAGAGAATACAATTTTACTGGTTCAGCCAGTATTAACTCTAATCTTTCGTTTTCTCCTTCTGATGATAATCTTTTTTTCAAAGGACATTTTCTTCAGCTTGTTGGTGATGATGAACCTCATTCAAAGACTATCCCAAGAAAATCTTCATTGTTCAAGTTGGGTTTCAAGAAACCTTTGAAGCCAAGTACAGGAAAGTTAGACAACAAAGGTGCAGATTCTCCATCTCCAAAATTCAAGAAACAAACTTCAACACAACAGAGAATTAAGGCGGAAGAAATTCCAATCATGTCATTATTTACTAGAGAAAATAGTTTGAGAAACCAATTTAATAAAGAGAGTCTCGATGATGAAATTGCTTCAGAAGATAAGAAATTCGTAAAAAGTGTTGTTCAGAAGTATATGAAGATGATCAAACCACTCTATGTCAGCGTTTCTAAGAGATACGGAGACAAATCCAGGTTTTATAACGGGTCTGTAACAACATCACCACTACAGAGATCTTCTCCTAAGATATACAAAAAAGAATGTGAAGATAAATTTGAGAGTTTCAGCAACTCCAAGTCCCCTAAACAGGGTAATTTACCATCAGGATTAAGAGTTGTTTGTAAGCATCTAGGAAAAAGCCGATCGTCGTCGAATTTTGCAGCTGTTTCTCCGGTGACATTTCCATCTCAGAGGCAAGACGATTCGATGTTTCAACATGAAGATGGAATTCAGAATGCAATCCTTCATTGCAAGAAATCCTTCAATTCAAGATTCGATTCTTCAACTTTGTTTACTAATTCAGATTCATCGCTGCTCTCGAGATCTACCAGCGACCCTTCTCATGAGAAATCAATCGATTTTTTATCTGAGAAAATGAAATTCTTCGACCTAGCTGAAGCCGAGAATGAAGAATATTTTGATCTTTGATCGGAAAAAGTTTTATATCGAAGTAATTGATTAAGCGTTTTTTTTAAGTTCCTCTTTTTTGTTTTATTCTGTAAAAATCTTACTAAGAATTTCGATGCTAGTTAGGAACTTCGAATTTCAGTAGTAGTAGTCCAATCCCAATTCCCAAATCAAAAGAAGAATTACTGTGAAAATGAAGTGATCTCTCTTGATTTAATCATAGATCTTTGATCGGAAAAGGTTTTAAATCTAAGTAATTAATTAAGCGCTTTTTTAAGTTCCTTTTCTTTTATTCTGTAAAAAATTTACTAAGTTAGAATTTTGATGCCAACCTAGTTAGGAACTTCGAATTTCAGTAGTAGTTAGTAGTCCCAATTCCCAAATCAAAAGAAGAATTACTGTGAAAATGAAGTGATCTCTCTTGATTTAATCATAGAAATCAATATTATTAAATTTTGTGGAATCTCAATTTCAAATTTTCTTTCGCTTGACTAGTCTTCCTTGGGTTGGGATAAATGGTAGTAACAGAAAAATTCAATAAAGTTATGAATCGAATGATTAGTTTATTACAGTACTTTATTTTCCCGCCTTGCCGATGCGTTAGTGTCTGACCGTCTGTCTTTAGTGGTCAGCGCACAAGGAATTAAGTAGAAGAGACTAGGCCTGCACACGGTTCGGTGCGGTTACTGGTAAAACCGTTGACCTAGCCGTGTATAGTGCGGTTATCAAAATTGAAACCGTAGTCGAACTGGTTAGTATTCGGTTTGGTTTTTTGACCGCACCGACACTATTCGATTATTTTACGGTTCAGTTCGGTTTTGTACCTATACCTGCACCTGTACATATACATTCTGAAATTCTTAAAAAACTGACACATTTCATACTTAAGTCTTAACAAGATAACCAAAGTCTAAAGATTAAAAACTGAGTTGAAGTTCAAAAACAAGGTAACCAAAGTCTTAAGTCTAAAGATTAACCAAAGTCTAAAGATAGCCAAAGTTAAACAGAGCTGATGTCTTAACAAGTAGATAACCAAAGTTAAAAAGCAAGTAGCATGAAGAGTTGTCAGTAAAAGACTGCAGTCATCCCCTTAATCTTCATTTCTCAAGTAGTAGACCAGTAAAAGACTGCAGTCCATCCATTTCTCAAGCCAATTATCCCCTTAATCTTCATCCTTGCCCAAAATGTCTGCAACAAGAATGCCAAGAAGAAAAGCAACAAATAAGATTAGAGAATGACTAGTGGAATGTTAACATGGCATTGCAATAGAAAATTCCCAATTTTTGTTATCTTTCTTTCAGATGAATATGTTTTAAAACCACATTCAGTAAATAAAATATAAAAAATGAAAGTTGCAGTTTCAGTTTGATAATTATGGCAAAGGCTACAGTTTCAACTGGGACAAATATCATTTATAAGCAATACCAGATTATGACATTCATCATGCTTAGTGTATCAGCCACAATTAGTTACTACATTCATTCAAATTTTAAGTCAAAAAAGAAGAGAAGAGATTCCATTACCATCTTCAATGCTGGCATTGTCATTTGGTACATAGTCACATATGAAATCAAGAGAGATAGGTTTCTGCAACCAGCTTTGCGTACATAGAAGTGCTTCAACTGTTATGGCAGATAGCGAGCTTCTCCATGGAGTAAGAATGCGCTTTCCGGTATTGAATGCAGACTCTAAAGCAACTGAGGACACTGGTATTGCCAAAATATCCTTCGCCATAAGTGATAGTACCTTATACTTGGTACTATTAGCCTGCCACCAAGCCAGAATATCAAAATCCCTGGTAGATGTTTCACAGTCATCAAGCAAATACCTTTCAAGTTCTGACTTTGGATGAGTAGAGTGAACATTCATTCTTCGCCTCTTCTTCCTCGACTCAAGCATATCCTCAATGTTCTCTTCTTGCACACAAACTACCATGTCATCTACACCTGCAGCAGTTGTTGACCCAATACCTAAGACATCAGCACAATCAATATTAGTAAATGATGATTATAACAATATTTATAATCTCTAACAGTAGAACAAAAGCAGATAACTAAAGTTCAAAAGCTGATGTCACCTTCATCTGCATTGGCATTTGAATACATGGTGTTGTACTCTTCATAAAGTTTTCCCATATCTTGTTTCATAGCTTTCAAAACAGTTCCAACCCTGAAATCATCTTGCTCATACAAACATTCAAGATCAAACTTCAAACCAGACTCTTTCTCTCGAGGATCAAGCAACTTAGCAAAAAACAGAACAGAGTTCATATCTTCATAATTCCCCCAATATGTGTTGTACTTTTTAAACATTACTTCTGCCATCCTAGAAATATGATAATTCGGTTTCCTATAGCTCTAAGACGAACCAACTGTTCATGAATCAAAGCCAACTGCCATAAAAACTCATGTGTAGTAACCTGTATTGAAGCAGAGAACTTAACAGTAGCATCAAAGAAGATTTTTAAACATTTCACAAGACTCCCAGCATATGACCAGTCTGCAGCATATGGAGCATGATGACGGGGCTTGTTCTTTTTCTTCGTATTCCTCTTTTTAGTTACATCTCCTTCACATTCAGATTCACTAGAACTAAGAAAATAATCTTCACTATCAATTACAACAGTGTCATCATCAGTATTAGGTAAAGCTTCACATTCAGATTCTTTGAAAATATATTAATCTCGAAAACTCTTATCTTCTATTTCTAACCTCTTAAAGACCTTCTCATATGGAATGGAAGCTTCAAGCATTAGATATGTAGCATTCCACCTGGTCTTCACATCTAAGAAACCATCTTCTTGTAATCAATCTTCTCAAGAGCAGCATATTCTTTGAATTTGGCTAACCTAGAGGGAGAACCGGTAACATACTTGATAACTGATCTGATCCTGCTAATTGACTTGTGATACAACAACACCGCATCTTTAACAAAAAGCACAAGAACATGCGCAACACACCTTACCTGATAAAAGAATGAAACAAGGAAATATCAGTAAATTGTTCTAAACTGAGTAATAACAAATGTACTTGTTCTAAACTGAGTAATGACAAAGCATGAAAGAATCAGTAAAGATACACAAGCATATACAGAGGACAAGGCATTTAACACGGTTTACATAGTGCACTCATTTAAATGGAAGAAACATAGTTACAGCAAACTGATGAGAAGCTACAAGTGGTACTATGCTATGGTTTCAGAGTGTACAAGCAAACATATTTACAAAGTGTATAAGCAATGCTACTGGTTTTAGAGTTACAGCAATCCTACAGATGTAAAGTAAATAAAATCAGAACTACAGAACCCTAAGGATGGCAGGAAAACAGAAAAGGTATGCCACAATACTAGCTAGTATTTACAGAAACTGAAAGAGCCAATACTAGGTTACAAAGTGTAATGATGCTATGAAACAGAAAATGTAAGGATGGCAGGAAAACAGAAAATGTAACTAACTAGTATTTACAGGCTAATATGCAGATGATGCTATGAAACTGAAAGAGCCAATACTAGGTTACAAAGTGTATTGACAAGATGGAACAAAATGAAAGATAAGCAACAAATTCTTTGTAAATAAACAACTCTGCAAAAGAATGGACTGAGAGGTAGGTAGGGAGAAATGAATCACTAAACATAAATGCTTGCATGCTCAAACTTAGTCCATAGAAACAACATTTAAGCATATTTAAGTTAAGTCTAAATGAAAACATCATTACAATCTCAAAAGCTATTTAAGCATTTAAGCATATTTAAACACATTTAAACTTAGTCAATGTAAAACATGGAGGTCCATTACAATCTCAAAAGCTAAGTCTAAATGAAACAATTAAACTACTGAAGAAGAGATTTAAGCATATCAAAATAAAAACAAAGAACTCATTCATACTGAAGAAGAGATTTAAGCATAAAAAAAAAACAATCTAACCTGCATGTATTGAGCTCTAACTGTTGCTCCTGTCCAATTGATGACACTGGTTTGAAGATACTCAATCGCCACAGTATTTGCACTGACATTGTCCAAAGTCACAGCGAGAAGATCTTCTATACCCCAATCCAGCAAACATTTCTCAAGCATTTTCCCAATTTCCACTCCAGTATGACCCTTGATCTGGCAAAACAGGATGATCCTCTTTTGAAGCTTCCAATGAATATCAACAAAGTGCACTGTCACACACATATAGTTGAAGTTGTTTAGAGAGGTCCATGTATCAGTTGTGAGAGAGACTCTTTGTTTACTTTCCTTGAAATATTTCTTCAACTTTTCTTTCTCATCTTTGTAGATTGTTAAAAGATCTCTATAAATGGTCATCCTGCTTGGCACCTTGAATCTAGGTTCCAACTGTTCACTATATCTTCTAAACCCTTCTCCTTCTAAAATTATAAATGACACTTCATCTATTATGACAAACTCAGCCAATCTCCTTCTACACATATCCTTGTCATAACTAACAGCAACCAGTTGTGATGACTGTCCTGGTCTTGGTGGTGGAAACACTAAACTATGTTGTCCCTTCAGCTTTTTGTTGGGATTCTCAGGACATGTGCCTAAATGTGTCTTCATGCTGGAGGTGCCATTTCCTCGACTATTAGCTTGCAACTTCTTCTTGCAGTGCTTACATTGTGCTTGTTTTTCATTAAGACTTACAAAATCATTCCATACTTTCGATCTCACTTTTCCCTTCTTCTTTGGTTTACTTTCAGGTGCAGGGTCCTGTGTAGCCTGCTGTGTTTCTTGTGTAGCATCAACTTGAGGTGTTACAGAAGGTGTCACTTCAGTAGACTCAGCTGCATGGGATTGAGAGGCTGGAGATGCACCTTCCATCTTGCAGGTCGATAACGAAACTGAACTTGATCCAAGCATTTAGTTCTCTGTAACAAACCTCATTTCCAACATTTAGTTCTTAATACAAGCACACATATCTCTGCAACAAACATCATTTCCAACATTTAGTTCTTAATACAAGTAAGCCTATCACTACTCAAGAAGATAAGGAAGAACAAAGGATTCTACTTAAGCTCAAGCAACAATTTGGGAACCAATCAGCATTACAATCATGGATTTCATCATCAAACCCTAGCCACTGTACTAATTGGTCAGGTATAATTTGTAACTCTAACAACTCAGTTACCAAAATCTCACTTCACAACATAAGTATTACACAAATAGTTCCAACTTTTATATGTGATATGAAGCATTTAACAGAGATTGAAAAGAGTAAATAAATTCTCAAAGAGTAATTCATATAACAACAATACCTCATATCAATCAACACCCGTTAAAAGTTTAAAACCCTTTTGCTCATAGTCACAAATCATAAATCACTTCATTAATCAACAAACCTTTTTCAAGACATTTTACATCAACAAACCTTTTTCAAGACATTTTACATCAACAAACCCTTTTACTCAATTTCATAATCAACAAAACCTCATAAACACTGAAGATTGAACTCAAATCAAACAGAACAAGTCAAATTGAAGCACTAGTTACCTGTTTGAGCTGACAATACTCTCTAGAAGAACTCCCTATCTTTTAATGAAGAACTCCAGCTGCTGGTCCTGCTCTTCAAGGTCTTAGAACATAAAAAATAAAATAAAATAATTTTTTTTATAACCCTAAATAGATTGATAAACAGTAATCGATTGACAACAGAAATCGATTGATAAACAGAAATCGAACCATCTCGAGAATCAAAAGAAACCCTAAAAATAAAAAAAAACCTAGAAATTGATTAAAAAAAATCAATCAAGGAGAAAAAACTTACTACTTACTAGATCATAGAGGTGGTGGTGCTCTTGAGTCTTGAATCTTGATGGAGGTGGAGGAGGCGACTATATGCTACTGGTGGTGAAAGAGGCGAATGGAGAGAGACCAAGTCTCGGAGAGGAAATGAAGAAGAAATGAAGACGTTGCTTAATAGTTTAGGGTTTCTACTATATATACTCTAGGGTTACTCGAATTTAGACGGCTAGGATTGATCAGAATAAAAATAAATCAATGGCCTACATTAATCGGTTCGGTTAGGTTGCGGTTATTGGTGAAACCGTTGGCCGAACCGAAGATCTAACGGTTATTAAAATTAAAACCGTGAACGACCGTTGGATTATCGGTTCGGTGCGGTTACGGTTCGGTTTGTGCGGTTATCGGTTCGGTTTGCGGTTACGGTTCGGTTCTGTGCAGGCCTAGAAGAGACAGATTATGTGAACAAATGGTATCATAAAAGTGACGAAGAAAACAGAAATTCTTCACCGACAACCAAAAAACCGCGAAAGAAAAAAACCCACCCTCAAGCTCTCACAAAATACCTGGCCCTCTTGCTGTCCTCCACGGCGCCCACGGGACCCACCAAAAAAACTGTGAGACAAATTTGGAATGCGGTTTTGGTGTGGTTTGTGAGAGCGGTCTGTGCAGAACCTCTGCGAAGAAAGATAGAGAATACAGTGCAATATTTATTTTTTTTTTATTTTTTTTGGAGTATACCTATTTTATTCCGAACCATAAGTGTACATTAGGTATAAAGTTACCTAATTACCCTTCCCTTAATAACAACTGTGGCAAATTATGAAAGTAACCAACTTCAACACCCATAATTAATAAACCGCCCATTTTTTTAAACCTTTTCTAAACTGGCCTTTCCGTTAGTTATTTAGCTTGGTCCCACCAAAATGGTCCAACAAGTTGACTTAGTCAATTTTTTGGCTTAAACTTACCACTATATCCTCACCGTTATATCATTACGATTCAGGTACTTTTTTCATCTTTATTTCCTTTCTGCTTCTTCTCGTTTCAGTCTCTCCCTATTACAATCCTTCTCGTCGAAACTAGGGTTATCAATTCAAGTGATTGATGAAGAAGAAGTGATCAGCAATGAAGGTTACTATTAGTGAAGAAGTGAAGAAGAATAGTATGTTAGTGATATTTGGAAATTTTGAAGTTTTAGGGTTCACTGGATGCAGCGAAGTTGAAGTACAAATCGGGGATGAAGAAATCAGGATCCAGGGTAGATGGTAAAGTTTAGATAAGGGGAAAAAGTGTTATTTCAAGAGCATAGACGAAATTCAACTCTCACGGTAGAGATTAAGTCCTTGGTCCTCAAGGAACCCATAGCCATGATTTTTAGTATATGTCCCCGCGAGACACTGCTGGCCGTGATGCCGTGATTCCTTGCGCACATTCCCGCGAGATACTGCTGATCACGTAGGTTCTATAGAGCGTAAAACGTCTCCGACAGACTTATGAACCAGATCAGCCAGAATTCCAGCATGTCTTCGCGAGACGCAGCTGATTGTGATGCCATGATTCCTAGTATACATCCTCGATGAGATACTGCTGGTTATGTAGGCTATGTAGATGCGTAAAAATGTCCACGGTGAACTTATGACCCAGAGGACTGATTCCTAGTACACCATGGAGAGATACACTTGTCATGTCTACTCTAGGATCTGACTCGACTTACTGAGGCTTCCGAATAAATCCTAGGACATCCCCGCGAGATACAATGGTTATTCTGCCTCTGGGCCCTTTCGACAGACTCCTAGAACATCCTTTCGAGATACACTGGTAATGTCGTCCCCATAAATATGGACACAATTGACTCCTAGCACATCTCTGCAACATACGCTAGTTAAAGACAAGTGAGCCGAAGTCTCGCGGAGACATTATCAGGAGTGGAAGCCTTCTTTTATCTCCCAAACGTGTCCCAGCTGACTTCGGAGAGATTCCATCACATTGGCCAAGTCTCGAAAAGACTCTATCTCATCATCCAACTCTCAGGCGGCTCCAGGCGCGTCGGCCAAATCTCAGACGACCCAGACGCGTCGGACAAATCTTAGACAACTCCAAATCTCAGACATCCCTAGCTGCATCGTCCAAATCTCAGATGGCCTCATCCGAGCTGAGCCATCTCGTTTAAAGAGTCTTATGCAAGTATAAGACTTAGGCACAAGCCTCATCTAGAACTCATGCCTCTTTCTCAGCATCTCAAATACACTCACGGTTAGTAAATTGGGTCTGAACTGTACAGTCTATCCAAAAACGTGGATAAATTCTCTTGAGCTCCGCATGCTCAACAAAGGGACCCATAAGCAATAATACGGTCTCCGCGTGACATATGTGACCGACCATGGAGAGATGGAGCTCAACCTTAGCTCAGCTCACCCTCTTCACGTTATTTCTGAGGCATTCCATTCCTTTTCACATGACTCATCCTAGTCATTATCACAAATCAGAGAATATCTCTCTATCTTGGTCAACTCGGCTAAAGAGAATATTTGTCTCGCACAACACATCACCACAAAGGCTGACTCAGCTTCACAAAAATGGGGATATCAATTAGGGTTTTGGTCTGGCCGTCTACGACACATGTGAGAAATACCTGGCCTATTTCTCACCGCAAAAGAGAGTAAAGACGGTGGAATAAAGAGATAAACTCATCCTAGTTTATCTATTCCTGAAGAGACGGGAAAAGTGCTCCACACAACAAGCAATCCCTATCTTCACCGACCTGAGATTAGAGAATTCAGCTATAAATAGGTCATCTATTTCTCCAAGGTAACATACAACTTTCTCATAAACTCTCAGAGCAATTCTTCTTCAAACCCTATAATTCTCTGATCTCTCTTCATCTGCTTCCCTCCCTAAGGCCATCCCTAAACTCTCCTGTGACTGAAGCAGCGTTTGAACGGCCACTGTACGTGGTTTAGGCGAAGACTGTTTGTGCTCAACCTCCCGTAACTCACTTTCAGAAACCCTAGAATCCCACTTTATCCTCTCACCGATTTTAGGTACCTACACCAGGTAATTTTTTTAGAACCCACGCTTTATTTATCCTAGTTTTTGATGAGTGAAATCAATTGATTTGAATTCTAAGGTTTGGGGTTATTTCCTCCTATTTGGTTCTAAAAATTACATGATTTTATATCTATGATTAATTGTTTTTTTTAAATTAATTTGTATTTAGTTTTGTTAATTCTGGTTTAAATTCTGATTGCAGTGTTTATTTTTTAGTGTTTCTAAATTTTTCTTGTTTATTTGTGTTACAGGTTAAATATGATGATGAATGGTGAAGATTTGATGAGTATAAAGAGTTCCAATGGTTTTAATTGAAATGGATTCGCTAAAATGTCAGTTGAAGAAATGATGATGTTGTTGTTGTTTCATTTTTTGTGTATGATCAGGATTGAAACTCAAGGTGTTTGTGAAAAGGCACAGCTTAAAAGAACACAATAAGCTCGTTTCTACTTCAGAAGTGAGACACACACAAGGTGTTTGTGAAAAGGCATGAATGTGCAATTTCTTGCAAAATCAACATGATCATCATTGACATTACAAGGTCTTATCTAATAATTGATTTTATTTTTGATTTTGACTTTGAGCTTTAGTTTGTAATTTGGAGATCCTGAATATGTATGTTTTTATATGAATTTGTTAATGAATCACTTTAATCATAAGAATTGAATTACTGGGAAGAAGATGAAACTTGATAATGGTGATAAATTTTCATAAGTCGGACCCAGTGAGCCGATTTGAGGGAATTAAATGTATTTTGAATGGATTGGATAACTGACACATAGACAATAACTGCCGTTACACATTTTTTGGAAATAAACTGGATGGAAAAGTTAAATTCGGCAACTTTATATAATTATTCAAAAAAAACGGCCACTTACTTAATTATACTTCAAAAAGGTGATTACTTTATTAAAAATCCCTAACAACTAAAACTAGTCCTCTTTTGGTTTTAGATCAAAATCTTATTCTTTTCCTTCTCCTTTATCATCAATCTAATGATCATTTCTTTTCTCCTTCTCTATATTTCATCGTTTTCAAATGGAAAAAAAAAATCATCGATTAGAATTTTTTTATCGTCAATTAATTTTCTAAAAGTCTACCGAGTACTTTGTTTTTTTGTTTAAATGACATATTAGGTCGGAAAAATTGAAAATTTTGAATTGCAGTTATACGGTCGTCATGGTATCTCTTCGTCGAGCATGGTGACTTTTAATATATTTTTTCATTCGTCAAGGTTGTAGGATGAATAACGTGACGACTTTGCAAAGAGTTTTATTTCTAAAAGTAACATTCAGAGGGTCGTCATGGTCTTCATCCATATACCTTGACGACTAGTGATGTAGTATGAATAGTCCTTAAGGTTTAAAAATCTTAACCATGACGATTAGTAACTCCCAGAAAATAAGTTTTCATGTGTAAAATTTTGTTATTGGTCATCATGGTTTTGTAAAAATAACATGACGACTAATAAACAGTCGTCAACTTGCTGAATTTTTGACCATGATGACTATAAATGCGAAAATATAATGTTTGGTCTGCAAGCTTAGTTTTAGTCGAGCATGCCGAATAATGACTCCCAGAAAAAAAGTTTTCCTTTGTCCCAATTTTGTTATTAGTCGTCATGGTTTTGTATAAATAACATGACGACTGACAAATAATCGTCAATATGCTATATTTTCGGTCACGACGACTTTAAATCCGAAAAACTAATGTTTGGTCGGCATGCTTTGTTTCGGTGGATCATGTCGACTGTTCATGGACTGATTCTGAAAGTGCTTAGTCGACATACTTTTTCTCAGTCGAGCATGCCAACTTTTCATACTGTGATTTCTGAAAGTTCAATCCAACGATTCTAATAAAAACAAGATTTCAAAACTTTCAATTCAACTAATTAATCTAACTAAATTAATTAAACTAAAAAGGTTGATTAGTACTAAATAAACAAGGATAATTTAGCCATTTTCAAAAATATACGGCTAAGGGGTTTTGGGTTTTACTGTCAAATGACCTTATTTTGTCTTATTATGTATACCCCAATCTCGCCAGTTTTTTTTGGCCGAATGAGCGAAGTTTTTTTTTTTGTTTTTTTTTTAAATAAACAAGGTCCCTTTTCATTAATGGTAATTCGAGGTTATAATAAGTTTAAGATCGAAAATAAGAGAATACAAAGAAACAAGATCATACCGTAAAAGTACAATACCGAGAAATCTGACAAGAGAAAGAGAAGGATTACCGAAGTAAGACGGAGTAAGACAAATACAAGTATGAATAAGATCCGATTAAATCAGAGAAAGTATGGTTCTTTTCGGAATTAGAATCCAACTATTTTGTTTAATTTTCTTCTATAAAAAGATGTGCTCCCAAAATAGGATTGATTTGCTCAAATATCTTGTAACTAGGGATGGAGATTTCGTCGTCAAAAAAGTCATCATTATAGTTTCCTTCGCCAGATAAATTAATGATGAAATTTTGTCTCCGAAGACAACAAAGATAAAGGTTTCGTCGTTGGAGAACATCCCTATTGATCATAAAACCCAAACTAATAACCAAAAATCGCCATTAAAGCGTAGATATCAAAAAGGAGATAAAACCACCGTAATGGTATAGATAACTAAAAAACATGATAACAACTAAACTAAACTTATTAACCTAAAAAGCAAGAAAAAAGGAAGAAACCTGCTCAGATCTAGCCCAAAACGGACTAGATCTGATCAGAAAAGGAGTTGTTAGAGGTGTTTTTGTTAGAGAAGAAGAAGGGTTAAGAAAGAGGAGAGAGAAGAAGGACTACCATTTAATTATATGCACTACCGTTTCTTACTGAATATACAATGCGAGATTTCAAAATATGTCATTTTTCTCTACGGAGTATATTCCTAATTAAGGAATGGTATAGTTTGCCATAGACCAGAGCCGCTATAACTTGACAGTGACCTTCAGACTGTCTAATTCGAGAGGTTCCCAATTGAGTTTGTGATAGTTGATAAAAAAATCTGCCTAGTTTGGGGCCTATAGGTTTTATTTGAGGCCCGCTATTTTCTTCTCCCAACTTATACAAATGGCTATGGAAGGTCTAATTTGGGCAATAAAAATCAATCTAGCTTCAAATTATCCCTAATCCTAACTCATATAAATACAAATCATTTATGTTTTCAGCTAAAAACCAAAAACCTGAACTTCTAAAGCAAAAAAACCTTTCCATATTCTTCTAATCTTTCCAAATCTATAAACCGAATCAAAAACTTTTTTTAATCTTTTTGTCCCACTATCACCGATCCAACAAAGGTAAGGTAAATCCCCATCAAACCCATTATATTATTAAGATTTATTCATTGATTTACGTATTTAAAACTTATTTTTGAAAATCAAAATCTTTAATTTCTACCCAGAATCGGTTTCTGTGGATCCATCGTATCCACGATTCTGGGTTATGTTCTTCGCCTCCATGATGAACATGCAGCAGAATCGGTTTAAAAGATGATTATCATCGACCGATTCTGGGTAGAAATTAGAATTTACAAAGACATAATTAGAATTGGTTTATAAGTGTATGAACATAAACCGATTATGTGTATTAATTTTTTTTGAATTTTGTGCTCCTACAATCGGTTTTTATATACACGGTCAATCTACCGATTATGTAACTTGTCTTTTGAGATTCTCATATCAGAATCGGGATATATTTGTATGTATTATCCACCGTCCTAGGGTTTCGTTTTTCTGTGAAGTTTTCTAGGCAGAATCAGATTACATATACTGTCTCATGCACCAATTGTCTAACTAGATTTTTGTTTCTAAAAAGACGAGGGTACCCAAATACACCACAATCTTTTTGTTTCAACCTACAAGTCCTTTACCGAATGTGATCGTCTATGGACAGAGTCGAGACAATACAACAATTCAGTTCACACTTCGTGTGATTGTCTATGGATACGAGATCGAGACAATACAACAAAAAGATAACTTGTGTGATTGACTATGGATACAAGATCGAGACAATACTACAACAAAGTGTGTTACTTGATAATAGGTTCGGTAATAACCAAATTCTATAGGATCACTATCAAGTAATGCAGAGTTAACGTATATGTGTATTTTATTTATTTTATTATAATAAACAGTTATTATGCGGGAATCAAAGTAAAAGACACATCAAGATTTTGTTAAAGAGGAAACCGCAAATGCAGAAAAACACCGGGACCTAGTCCAGTTTGAATACTCTCAGAATTAAGCCAATATAAAAAATCTAATACTAACTTCGTATAGTTGAGACAAAACAGACTACCTTTAGATACTTAGTTCCCTCAGTATCCATGCGCCTTCGACTTATAGAGTCACGCACGTGAATAGCAAGTCCTTTGGATCGTATTCCAAACAGCAAAGGAAGAATCTGTTTGGTAAACACTCTAATCAATCTTGCTACAAGATTTAGATGAGTCGTTGACAAAGGCTCTTATGTTTAATTTAATAAACTCCTTTGTCTGGTCAGATCAATCTAACTTTAACTACTGAAATAGTCAAGTATAGATTCACACTAAATCAATATGGATCTCAAAGAGATATATAGAGAATTCCGATCTCACGCAACTAATCAATCGAATACATCCGATTCTAGTTGGATCCCAGCCGATTAAGGATTGTGCACACAATTCACAAGATACGAAAACTAATAAGAAATCTTCTTCGTCTTCAAATCTTCTTTAATCTTTAATAACCTGCACAACACCACTTGAATCTCTTTTGATCAATCACGCAAAGAACGGAGTCTGTTAACAATGTATTATCACAAGATGCCTTTAGATCTAACAACAGTTCTAAAGATCCCATCGATACTCTGATCTAGTTTGAGTGAATCTTAAATCAGAAGAGAAGATTCTCAAGCATAAAAAAACTAGATGCAATCAAAGTCAACAACCGTTAGTCAATCAAATCAATTGAAAACTAATACCACTGCAATTATCTAGTTTCCCACCAACAGTACTCGTAGAGCTTCTTGATCCCACAGAAGTCTTTAAACGAGCGGTCGTAAGAGATTTTACCTAATTAGGATACTTTACTCTCCGAATATATGGCTCCACCAGAAACAACAAGAAATGATGTTTGCCTGGCTCTTAGGATAGTTTGCTAGAAATGCAAACTTAGGTATTTATAGACCAAGGATGTTTGGACACCAAGGAATTTCCAATACCGAAAGTATTCTCAAGATATGAAATAATGACGAAATTCGGTTTTCCTAATTCCAACAAATGCTTGTCCAATATTTCCGAAATCTCTCAATAGAAATTCTTAATTTTTATTTCTTCTAGAGATATGCATTAATTACTGGTAATTAAAGCATATAAAACCAAAAACCTTAATTAAAAGATTCTTAGTTTATTTCCGCACAGGATCAACTTGAGTACCAAGGAATATCTTTGAACAATAAATGATAAGGGTTACTGCTCGTATTCAAAGTATGTTGACATCTTTTCACTGCAAATCCTTATTTCATATTTACATGGATTTGCATTCTTGGAATCGGTTATACCACACTTCCAAACAAGTTTAGAATTGGTTCACCTATTTTCCAAGATTACTATGTGATTTGCAATGAATAGCCGGAACAATAAGCCTAATGACTTCCCTTTCGATTCACGAAACAAGTTCATGAATGTAATTCCTTTGAACAAATGTAAAACATTGTTTCCTAGGATGAAATCTTCACCATAACCCATTCACATAATCATAACAATATATACAAGATTATGTCGATGTCATATCTACAAAGTTCAAAAGATAAGCGTTATACATCGTAGTCTAATTTCTTAATACTATGATCATACTATTATGATCATGTCACATCACTAGAGTATTATACAATATGTACAGTATATACAGCTTCACAATTATGTTTTCCATATAGCACGAATTGAAAGATACGTTAGGAATGAAACAGTTCAAGTCAATATTACTAACCTCAAGTGGAAGGATGATGTCGTCGTTGTAGTTTGTTACTTCTTCACATTCTTCAGGTTTTCGGAGTAATACTTGTATGTCTCAACATTCTTAGACTTTCTAGTCTAACCTAGACGAAGTTGACTCTAGTATTTAATCAAGCGACTCTAGATGAGTTTTGATACTAAAATATGATAACCAAACTTGACATACCAACGCTTGGTGAGTTCAGCCGAGCTATGCTCTAACGGTTTCGATTTTACATTTTTGTAGTTATGGACTTCACTCACTTGAGTTCTTTTCTAGAGAGCTCCAACAAGAGGGTGTTGACAGAAAACCAAATGTAATACATAGAAACCTATACAAGTTCGCCGTTGGCAAGGAGACCAAATTAGAGCAGGCATTGGCACTAGTTGACAAGTTTGCATATGAAGATCTGAGATCATCAGATTTTCCAGAAAAAGGAGGGATGCAATTGAAAGTCGGAGGGCACACGATAAAGAGATGAATATTTTGTATGCATAAATAGACAAAGCTTCTGCAAATGGTGTTGTCGTTGATCGTGATGTTTCTGCTCCAAATATTGGTGCTCCAATGCTTCAGCTCCCTGATGTTAAAGCTCACCGATCCTTAGTGATGCTAGCTAATTATAAGTTTAAGTTTTTAAGAGTTTTAGTGGTTTGTAATTATTGGAAGATTTGATTGTATGATGGTTTTCTTTAATTATGGCACATTAAACTTATTTATTTTAATTTTAATAGTTGTATGTAATGGATTTATGGTACAATGAGTTGATGCACGCTTCAAACTATGTTTTGTAAATACAAGCACACAATCGGTCTACATGATTATACCTATGAACCGATTCTTTAGGCTTCATCCTTGAATCGGTTTATCTACGTATTCGTATAATCTTATTCTTCAGGCCTTAGAAATGTCAGTTTTCTGTATCTTTTTCTAGTTAGAATCGGATTACGCGTGCAACAATATGAACCGATTATGGTTGGTAGAAAGTACAATCTTTTTGTTGATTTTCAGAGCTACAGTTGGTGAATGTTGACAACTATAAAGACCAATTCTTATTGGAATCAATCTACAACCGGTTTTCATGGGCATTCACGAGGGCCGATTATGCTCAATAATTTCACCTTTTTCGGAAAAAAAAACTGGTCGTTGGGGTCTTTTTCTATATAAAAAGACCTCTTTCCCAGACCTAATTTGCCTAAAAATATACAATTCACTCTTACTCCATCCACTATTCAAACAACACATACCTAATTTCATATACTTTATGGGTCTAAGATTATAGCTCAGTGGTTTACTATCGCTCCAGTAAGGATGAAGTCAGGGGTTCAATCCCTACAATAATGGTTTATATTAGTATATAATTGTATCACCGTAAATATTTGTATTAGTATATAGTTGTATAGTTGGGTTTGGCGGCTTGGGTCTAGCAATTGGGCTATTCTAACTGGTTGGGTTCGAGTAGGGGCCTGGGCCCGTCTTTCGCATATCAATTTTTTTTTTAAATTCATATACTTTACAAGCATGGCATCATTTGATTAAAGTGAAAAATTTGGCCATCATCAAAATGGTACGCTGAAAGTCAAGTTGTGTATGCCTCTCCCGTAAGGGTAAACCCCGAAACCTTTTGGGCGAGGATAAATATCAAATATGTGTGAGAGTATGAGATATAAAGACAAGAACTCTTCAAAAAAATCATGATAGATACTAAGTTATCCGAAAATTCAATAATTGTTTTTATAGTTTTCCAACAACAGATCTTCAACAACAGCCATTTAAACTTATCGCTGCAACAATTTGTAAGTACTTTTAGACTTTATTTTACATAATCTACGTTCTTTGATCTTCTAACTGAACGACACTAACAAAGTAAGCTTGTGTTGCTTTTTTGTAGGAGGAGGTCGTAAAAGCACACAACTTGGAGGAAAAAGGAGAAACATTCACATTTGATAAAAATTATCACTTCATGGTATCCAAAATTCTGAAGTATGCCCCAGAATTTATGACGGGTTTTGTTGAATCGGACGGAGATTCCTGCGATTGATCCGATGAATATTGATATATTTATAAGTTTTTGTGTAGATTTTGTGCGTAGATTTCTTTGTAAACCCTCACGAGCTCGTCCACTAAGGTCACCTAGGGGTTCATAGGCTTAATACACGTGATAAGTGCATCCATGATTCCTAGGAAATAGAATTAGATTGATTTGAAATGAATGAATATGTCCTAAAAGAATGAATGCATTTTTTTCTTATGAAAATGCATAAATCGGTTTATATATGATTAATAAGAAACTGATTATCGTGATCGGCTTTTATGTATACATACGTCAATCGATTCTTTGTGTCCTTCGTGAATAAAGAATACCAACCCGGAATCGATTCACGAGTGCATCTACATCCACCGGTTCTTGTTTTGGAAAAAAAATTTATTCAATTATTTGATGTTTTAAAGTTCGATTAACGTTACTTGATTTCACATATAACACGGTTAATTAACACCTAAAATGATTAATGAACACTAATTAGTCAGGGGTAAACTAGTCATTTATGAAAATAGTTACCTAAAGGGGTTTTGAATTACTTCCTAATGACCCTTTTTTGTCTTTTAGTTACAGGCCTCGAATAAAACCCACAAGCCCCAAACTAGTCGGGATAAAAAAAAAAAAAAAAAAAAAAACATATTAATATTTTTTCCCTATCCACTGGGTTCATCCATCCACAAATGTATCTTTATGCAAGCAACAATTTAGTTATTATCAAAGGGAGTTCCTTTATATACTAATGATACCCCTATTAGTTTCTATAAGTTATCCTGTTTTAGTTTGGTATTCTTCTCCACATATTATTAGCCATTTACTAGAGGAGGATGTCTCATGTACAACTTTAGTTTTCGTTATTAATAAATTCCTCTCTATCTAATAATAACAAAATACTCTATATATTTATTTTGGGTAATTTGTACTTTGGTACCCAGGTTTTAACTAGAACCTTAGTTTGGTATCTAGCTCTTCCTAAGTTAAGGGATGACATATTGACTTACATTTAATTGACAGTGACTACATAAGATCTGACAGACATCTTATTTTCCAAACGAAATTACCGACATTACATTTTCTTTTACCCAACTTTGCCAACAATGACATTGGAATCCTAATCAAATAGCTAATTTTTTTGTAGTTTAAATTCAAATTAAGGTGTTTTAATTATGCTTAAGAAGAAAAATAATAAAATAAAATAAGGTGTGGGTTATCAAGGCTAACGTCATTAATCGTCCGTACAACATATATAAGTTTCTTCTGTTAGAGCATCGATCGATCGAACTCACAAGTTTTGTTACCTTAAGCTTGTTATCAATGTTAGATATATAGAACTATATCTTGATTCTTAGTCTACTAAAGTCAATCTCGGAATAATATTGAAGTACGGTAGTTGAGTATTAGACATCACTGACTGAAGAACAAACAAAGACATTTGCAAGAACTTTATCAATATGAGGTATGTGAAGATTTGCCTATTTTATTTACTCATGGCATATACCATTCTATCTTATGAAACTATGTCGTATGATTTTAGTAGATTTAATATTGCAAATAAAAAGTTTCGAGTTTAAGCTTGTCTTAGTTAAACTCTCGAAATATGATTCATGCAATGGATGTTCGTAAATTCTTAACAATCTTAGTTAGAATACTTTATTGTTCACAAACTATTTTTTGTTTCAAGTTGATCATTTAGAAATTGCCCAAGCAACAATGTATATTGTTTACGACATTGAGAAAGTTTCAAATTTAATTATGGGAGAATTGAACTGCTTAGAGAAAAGTAATCAATCTGCATTCCGCGAACTGTAGTGGTTTGCAAACCCGGTTTGCATACCCATAAGATCTGAATTTCGCTGACTGTAGAGATTTGCTAACCCAGTTTACATACCTTTTATATTTGAGTTCGAGAATGGAGGGAGGTTTCCAAAACTGGTTTGCATGCTCCTACGACCTGACTTCACGAACTATCACTAGTTTGCAAACCCGGTTCACAAATATATCTAAATACATTTAGCAGAAGGTCACGAACTATTCTACATTACTATGTTCGCTTTTGCTACAACTCTCATAGGCACTTATAGGATATATTTATTCACAAAATTACTTTGGGCTTGTGGATTATTGTTTAAGCTTGAGTGTTATTGAACAATGCTAGTGTTTGTAAGTTCAAAGGATGACTTAGCCATTATGAACTATCATTGTGCACGGTTTTAGAACCGAACCATATTGCATATTCTTCTGTATAATTTCAAGACGGACTTTTCACATGCTTACATGATATCTATAAGAATTTCATTTAAACTGAAAAAGTGTTTCCTTGAATCTCAAACAACCTTAGATTGAATTCAAAGATATTTGTAGTCTTGAAAATCTATAAATTGAGAGACTCTTGCAGATGAACTTGTTAATCCTTGGCATTCTTGTGTCCTAGTTGCAAAGCTAGAGTTATCCTCTATAACCTAGGTTTCCTCACGAACCGAATTAGGTTACGACTTTAAAGACTTCATTTAGGGATTCACGAGGTCCAGTCAGACTATCTTTTTACCTGATAGTTCTTTTATATGGATCTTGTTTTACTGGTTATTGAAGTTCACGAACTTTATATCAGGTTCAAGATAGATAGAAATCACAAAATTTTCTTCTTCTAAGAATTCGTGATTCCTAAAGATAGATATCTAAACTCTTCTTTGATTTGTTTGGATTGTTCTTCAGAGGTGGTTAATATTCTCGGCTTCTATGCTAATTGAGTGTAAGTGTTCCGGATCCGTGAGGTTTGCCGGACTTTGACTACACCAAATAGATTTCCAAACCTAGATCGAAATGTATCTAAAGGAAAATCAAATAGGTTATTCAGTTAGAGGAATATAGGTATCAAAAGTCTTCATTGACGTTGAAGAAACTCTTAGGCTGCAAAAGACTTCAACTAATGTAATCAAGTATGTAGAATCTTGAGAGGTTCAAGAGACGTGAGGAACACGACTGTAGATAATTTTCTTAGATGGTTAATTCGCTCTCAACTAACAGTGTGGTTTTCAAAGCTAGACGAGGTCCCATGGTTTTTCTGCTAGTGCAGTTTTCCTCGTTACAAAATTCTGGTGTCTTATGTTTTTCCTTTTCCGCATTATATCATTTATCTTTATAAATATAGGAATAACACAAGTAGTACATAATCAATATAGATAGATTAAGTCTTTATTATGTTGAGATAAAAAAACAAACTTGTTCTTGTTGAGTTCATATTTTGAAAGATAGATAACAAGTTTCGTACTTGTTAGAATTTAGATTCCGATAACTCGGATACATTTAGATTGATCTTGGATATTGATGTTTGAGATCTTCCACTTCTACACAATTAGGTACACAGACCTTTGGTTTATACGTGTTCATTATGG
Source organism: Papaver atlanticum (assembly GCA_023531105.1). Taxonomy (NCBI): domain Eukaryota; kingdom Viridiplantae; phylum Streptophyta; class Magnoliopsida; order Ranunculales; family Papaveraceae; genus Papaver; species Papaver atlanticum. The sequence goes on from JAJJMB010010432.1 coordinate 629,767, forward strand.
AAGACAAAGAGAAAAACTCTATATACAATCTTATCAGGGGTCTTAGCTTTGACCTACTTGTAATTGTATTAGGTTTTGTCCGAACAGGTTGCCGAACGAAAAATTTGGTGGTGTACTTGGTACCCTCTCATTTTTACCTTTAAATAATATATTTTTTTAGCATAACTCGGTCGAACTCATAAGTTTTTCTATCTCAAGTTTCTTGTCAATATTATATGTAAAAACTATATCTATATTTCTAGTCTACTGAAGTCAATTCTCCAACTAGGATTAAAGCATGGTAGTTGAGTATCAGATATCACCGAATACTCTCAAAGATTGAATACTGAAAGACAAACAAAAATATTTGTGAAAACTTCATCAGAGGTATGTGAAGACTGAATTATCCTATTTACTCAAAGTATCTAACATTCTATCTTATGAGACTATTGTTTGTACCATGAGTAAAAATGCCATAATATTGGACCAAATTGCTACTGGAACCACCATTTGGCCCTCATTCAAGTCTGCCGTTCAGCCAACCAACTCAGTATGCAGGCTATCGAATCTCTCGACCGACCAATGGTCAAAGTCAACGACCAGTCAATGGTCAAAGTCAACCTCCAGTCAACGGTAAAAGTCAACCGCCAGTCAACTGTCGAAGCCATGTTACCAGCGGTGCTACCAACCAGTTTCCATCCATGTTACCAGCACCAGGTTCAGCCATGTTGCTAGCGGTGCTGTCAGCCAGCCTCAATCTAGTCTCCATCCATGTCTCCAACCAAGGCAGTCTATCAGTCAAAGATCGATAGTCGCAGTCAACAGTGAAAGTCAACCCTGCTGGTCAAAGTCAAGGTCATTGGTCATACCCGTAAATCCACGTCGTTTTGGCCCGTTTCCACCGATCTAGTGCAAAAACCCTAGAAGAAGATTCCGGAAGTTTTTGGATGACTTGCTGACCAAGTTGCTGGGGGGAAGTTCTGGAATGTTCCAGATGACTTGCTGGCCAAATTACTTCCATATGAAGTTTATCTCGAAATTAAGGTTAAACCCAGATATTCAACTGTATAAATAGAGGGGACTTATAACCCTAAAAGGACAAGCCCTGATACACGAAAATTCACCAGCAAACCCTAAAAGGGATCAGAAAACCAATGTTATCCATACATCAATAAAGTATCTCTCCCTACGGGGATTCGTCCGTGGATATAGGCAAAACTTTCCGAACCACATAAAATTTGTGTCTCTTATCTTTATGCTTGTTTCGTATTATTAACCCTAATTTACATCATCATCATCAAATCGACTGTGATCTGTGCCTGGAAATATTTCTGGGTACAAACAACTATGTTGTACGATTTTAGTGGATTTAATATTGCAAATAAGTTTAATTTCGAAATATGATTCAAGCAATGGTTGTTCATAGATCTTTAACAATCTTAGTTATTAACAATTTATTGCTCACAAACTATCATGTTGAAATTAAACTTGGAAATATTACCGAAGTAAAATAGTTCACGAAATGTTTGGGTATGGATACCCAGTACGTATACATATGGCTATTAAGTATGTTTCTGAACATTATGTGAGAGACAAAAGTACACGACCTTTTTGGGGTATGCATACCGATATGCATACCATGTCTCTTTAGACATAGTTTTGTAGCCTTTATTTATAAAATGTTACATACACAAACCGCTAACAAGTATGCATACCCGGTTGCATACCGTTATATTTGGCATAGTTCTCGAGACTTTTTTTTACCAAAGGCAAAAGTACATGAACTTCCTTGGTACACATACCCAGTATGAATACCTTGTCTTCCGACAAAGGAAAAAGTTCACGAACTTTCCAAGGATATGCATTCCCGGTTTGGATACCATGTCAAATTGGACATGTTTCTATATAATTTTGCAAAAGCAAAAAGGAAACTATTTGCGAATGAGCCCTTGTAATTTTGTGCACTAATTGTTGAGGCATCCTTGCACTTTTATTTAAAAGATCTTATTGGGCTTGTGGATTATTGTTTAGTCTTGATTGTTCTTGGACACCGTTATTGCTTGAGCGTTCAGGACCTTGATTGGTCATGGTGAACAATCTATTGTACATGGTCATGTAACTAACCGGACCATGAGGCATATTCTTTTCTGTGATTAAAGGAAAACTTTCTAGATGCTTACATAATTACTAACTTGGAATTTCTTCAAATTAGATAAGTTGTTTAGCCTAAACTCTAAGCAATCTTAGCTTGTATTCAAAGCTATCTTAAGCCTTGACAATTTATATAAATAAAGAATTCTTGAAACTTGAATTATTAATCTTTGGCACTCTAAGATAGAGTCGTCCTAAAAAATCTAGGTTTATTCGTGAAGCCTTATTAGGTTTACGACTCTGAAGACTTTACATAGGGATTCATGAAGCCCGGTCAGACTATCTTTTACTTGATAGTTCTTGAATTCGAATCTTGTTCTTCTAAGTTATTGTAGTTCTCGGACTATATATTAGGAGCAAGATAGATATAAATCACAAACTTCACTTTATCTTAGTTTTTATGAATCTACGAGATAGATATCTAAACTCTTTTTTGATTTGTTTATATTGTTCTTGTGAGGTCGTAATGATCAACGCTTATCTTTGATAAGAGTATAAGTGTTCTGGGTCCATGAGGTTTGCTAGACATCGTCTAGTGCAAACATATTTCCAAACCTTGATTGAATCATATCTAAAAGAAAATCAATAGGATTTCTACTGGAAGCAGATAAGTATCAAAAGTATTTACTTAAGTTGAAGCAACTCTTAGGTTGTATATACGTCAGCTAAGGGAATCTAGGGCGTGGAAACACATTAGATTAAGAGGCGTACATGAGCATGACTAAAGCTTATTTCCTTGGAGAGTAAATTCCCTCTCAACTACATTGCAGTCTGAAGTCTGATAGTAGGCTAAGCATGTAGCGGTTTAACACAGTACGGTGTTCAAGATGGATTAGGTCTCGGGGGTTTTCTGCATCTGCGATTTTCTTTATTAACAAAATTCCGGTGTCTAATGTTATTTCCATTTCCACATTATACTTCTTATCTTTATAATAGAAATATCACAAGTCGTACATAATCAACCTAGATATTCTTCGAGTTATAGTTGATTGGGATCTTACAAGACTTGTTCTTGTTGAATTCATATTTTGAAATATAGATTACAAGTCTTGTGCTTGTTTGAATTCAGATCGTGTACAATTCGGGTACATATTAGGTTGATTTTTGATATTGATTTTTTAAATCGTCCAGGAAGTTTTGTATACCGTCAGGTGCACGGACCTTTGGTCTATACATATTGATTGTACAAGAGAAAGAGACAAACTCTATGTACAATCTTATACAAGGGTTTTTGTTGTTGATTTAGTTAGTGATTGCATTAGGCTTTGTCCATATAGGGTCTCGAACGAAAAAGTTTGTGGTGTACTTGGTACCTTCTCATTTTCAATAATAACCATATCTTGGACCAGTCTTTACCAAATTCATATTCATCCCAATATTTGAATCAACACATACATCATAACCCATAAAAACAAAATCTTATCTTCACTAATTAAATGGCAACATCACAGTTCCCGAATCACCATGATCATCATTCAACCATATATATCCTTCGATTGAAATTTCATAGAGATATTGAGAATCAATATCAGTTTATTGATCTTCAAAGGTTGGAGCTCCAAAATATAAGTTGAAATGAAATAAAAAACAAGATCACAATTAAGCACGAAATAAAAATTGAATTTTAAATATAAATTTTTAATCAAATTAATGGCAAGTACACAGTTAATGATTTTGTAAGTGTGACAATGTAACGAATAGTTTATGGTTTTAATTTAAAAAAAATATTCTCCCAATTGCAGCAATCAATCGGATAAATGGAATAATAGTTTAGCCATCAATATGCCCTCACCATATATAACGCCATAAAGCTTTTCTGGACGATTTCGAAGAACCTCAATCTGTATACACAGTTACGATTGCCCTACACTCATAAAAAAGGATTTCAAGAAGTATGGAAGATACCTAGCTAAAGAATCATTTTCGCGCTTGAATTAATAAGTTGAAGAACCCTAAATCCAGATAATTTTTGTGGTATAAAAAAGAAAAAAATACGTCACTATTGTTAATGGGTGAAAACGATTTGCTGGTTTTTGAGGAAAAGTGATGAGACGAGCGGTTCCTCGAATGAGAAAATTGCTTAAACCTTTAGAAAACAGATGCACTGCACGAGAATGCCTTAAGTTCGAGAGATCAATCTGTAAGACTCCGGCCTAAAGCAAGACAATGGTTGTTCTAGAGTCAAGTCGGTTTTAAATAAGGATGAGGTTCGATTTGTAGGAGGGAATCTAAGAAGTGTATGAGATCAATGATGATCAAGGATTGTGGATGTGTTGGAAGACTTCTCCAAGTTTTCTGTGAACTGTTGGGTTCGAATAAGATAAGTTCTGATTGATTAAGGATTCTTGTTGAGAATTCTTGTTGTTCAATCGTGGATTGAGGAACTTTTTTATATTGCAAGAGTAGTATACACATTACTCCCAGTAAGTGTGACGGTTGCATAGGAGTGGAAAAGTGAGAAAGTGGAAATCGTGTTTGAACCAGTTCCACATTGTGCGGGAGAATTGGTTGATTGTCCATCCACTACTTTGCTAACTCCTTCAACTGCTTGCACGACTTACTCACATTTCTTATCGTGGGTGTACACATGTGCTGTAGACCGCCATACCAAAACCCTAGTGAATATCCCCTCATGTGACATGATTGATATCTCATGAATGTGGAGTCTGCAAGGCGGACGTGTATTTAATTGGCCAATTGTTGACTTGGCTAAATCACGAGTCTTAGCCTTGGTGGGTCGAGCATAATGAACGAATGTGACATGCTCTGAGACTCGTGGTTAAGTGTGAGATGTCTGTTGAGACAGGGTAATGCACAGACGTTGAGTCTTGATGAATTGTGATATATCATTTTACCAGTTGAGGTAATAATATGTTTTGGCAATTTGGATCGACGAGAATCCAATGAGATTGCTCGATCATGAACTTATTCCGATATGTCGAGTATTAGATAGGAAATCAGAGATATTGTTGAATTATGCAGAATGCTCATTCCTGATCTAATATGTCATGAATGATCGAATGACAAAGTAGGAATCAGAGTATTGGATTCGATGGTTATCCAATAAAATATTGGATGGTCGGCCGTCCGAACCAAGGTTCTCAATCGAGAAAAAATGCTGGTAGGAGGACCGAACATTAAATATAAATTAAAATATTGATTCTTTTGATCAATATAAAAGTTATCAACGTTTATCGAATCATCGTAAATTCGAAACTCTAATTTTGGAGAACTGTGGATCATGGAGATGGAGAGTTCTCCAATTAGGGTGGAGAAATATTGACCAAGAGTCTGGTGGTGGATGGACATCCAAGCGTGCGGAGGAATGTCCATGAATGAGGATTCATTATTGGAGAATTATTAAAGATATGAATTATTATTACTAAAATAATAATGAAAAGACGTGGGACCAGCTGGCCATGATGGCTAAGGGACTGTCCAGGTCCGGTCATGGTGGTGCACGGGCCACCTTGTCCCTCGTGCATCCATTCCTGAAAGTTTCAGGTGTTTTGTTGGACGTTTGCGCAACTTTTGGATTTAGTTTGATCTTGACTGAAACTCTCAATTTTGCATGAATGAGCAAGTAGGACTATGCTCATACGTCCAAAATTTAAAGAATATTAAAATAATGATATTTTAATATTTACCGTGAGAAGCCCGGACGGTCGTGAGACCATTTGACTTTTTGGCTTTTTTTGGAGATTTGAGCAATATTGGAAAAATATGGAAAAATTAGTTTTTTTGCTCAAACGAGGGAGTTTCAAGAGATGAGTAAAAATAATAAAATAAGATAAAAAAGAAAAGATGAAGAGGCGTGGGACCGGCTACAACCCGGGCATGGCCGGCCGGCCGGTGGGCCCGGTCCCGTGTGTGCGCTTCTTTTAATTAATTTTTTTCCTTTCCTATTTGCATAGGTCTCCAACTTCCTCGCGCGTGCGTCCAATATTTTATTAAAATAAATTTATAGTATTGATAAAAAGAAAACCTAATAGTCGTGGGACTAGGTTTTTGAAGAGTTGAGCAATATTTGGAAAATACGGAGGCTAAGAGTTTTGCTCAAACGAGGGAGTTTCAACAGATGAGGGAAATAATAATAATAATAAAATAAGGAATTAGAGAGGTGTGGGACCGGCCACGGTCGTGGCATGGCCGGCCGGTGGGCCCGGTCTCGTGACGCCTCTTCCTTTTTTTTTTTTTTTTAATTATTCCTTAGCTCTCCATATTTCCTCGTTCGTACATATTTTTGGGTGCTCGTTCGTGCATTATTGATAAGTACACTCACACCATTTTCTCGGGGCTTACTAGGTGGTTGCCCATATGCCCGAATAGTGAATATCTATTACTAACCCATGGAATTCAGCTGAGAAAAGACGTGAATTGAAGTAATAATATATTATGATGAAAAAATAATATTTTATAAGAATTCAATTGATGAATGTTGCAATAAAATTAATCAATTGATGGCTCCATACTAGCAGGCAATCTGTTTAGGAGCATGATATTTATTCGAGAGTCGAGGTATGAGATAGTAGAAGCATCTTACTCGTTCTGAATGTTTATTCTGCATAATTACAAAACGTTGCGACATCCTGAAGACGTTCTTGCTCTATACTAGGATCTGAAGATTAGAGCGAAGTTTTGCAGATTGAGAAATAAAAATGGCGTTGGGATCATGTTGTAACATGAGTAGTTTAGGATGGGAGTTGTCGCTGGTGGAAATGGAGGTGGAACAATAGTAATAACCTAATCCGCAGTCTGCAATCTCAATAAATTCACGTCCATTGATGAAAGCAATTGACACTCTATAGTCGGTGGATATATATAGTAATGTCAGCCGATTGTAGCAGGATTTTTTTTTTAAAAAAATTGTGTATTTGCCAAAGCTATAATCGACCAATATAAACGTTCAAATCCGCTGATTGAGCTCTTTACATTTTGATGAACCGTAGACTTTATAATTGTCACATAAAGATTATCATATCAACAATTATACATTAAAGACGCAACAGAAAAAATGACATTTCCTTTAACCAGAATCAGTCGACATGAACGTCCACATTGGCTGATTCTGGATTAATATTATTTAACCTCGAAAAACATCAAGAACAATCCGCCATCGTATATGTGCCATATCAACCGATTGATCTTGTACATTCTAGAACCGGCCAACATATACATTCACGCCGACCAATTCTGGTTAAGCCCAACTAACCTGATTTTGGAATTTTTTTAATTTTTTTAGTATATGAATGAATTAGTAAGAGGATTTGATTAATAGTTTCAGTCTAAGTATCAGCTTTGTGTGAAATACAGTTCCATCATTTCTAGACACCCCATATCCTCTCGTCCGGTTGGGAATAAAATTTGGTAGCCTCGAAGTAACAAGGTAAATAAGGTATTCGAATTAGGGGTGAGCATAAAAACCGGAACCGCGGATTTCACCCGTATCCGTCCGCAAAATTGCGGATTTCACCCAAACCGCAAGACGTATAGGCCGGACACGGGTGGGATTCTCAAATCCACACATTTTAGCGGTTTGGGTGTGGTTGGGTATTGAAAACCGCGGCTTCACCCACACCGTGGGCAGTAAGGTAATTTAATAGAATTATTGAGGATAATATGGGAAGTAAGAGGTTTTATATATAAACATCTTTATCTTCTGAAACCTAGTTCACGCTCATTGCTATTGTTTTATATTTTCTCTCTAGTCTCTTCCAATCTCGTAACTCAGGTCGAAGGAAGATTTCGTATACCAAAGTCAGGGACTTATTTGTTCCTTTACATTCATCACAATCAAAAACTATATCAGATTTATTTCCAAATTATGTAAAGACAAAAGAAAACAAGTTAACTGAAAGTGAAAGGTTTTTTTTTCTTGATGTCCTTCGTTTGAGATTGAAGGTATGATTTCTACCTTAACTACTCTTGTTTCAGCTGATTGATTTGAGTATGATGGTTTATTGAAAAATTCTACTACTTCTGTTTCCATCTAATTTTATATCTTTAAAACCTAGGGTTCATTATATATTGATTTCAATTCTTTGTAGCTTTGAATCACGGTAGGATTGGAACTTGAAATAAAGATGGAGGTGCTGATTCTACCAGTCTGTGAATCACCTTAGATTTCATAAGAAAGTTGTTGAATTGAAAACAAGCAATATTATTGTAAAACTCTTATCATGCTGTTAGGGGTACTGTAGTTTAATTTTAGGAATTAGTTGATGAACTGGAGTAGGGTATCTATTTGAAAAGTATAACTCTCTGATCAACAAATTACAGATTGATATCAAGTGCTATGAATTTCTAATTAGGCAGGGAACTGCAACTATTAGTTTGTTGTGTGTTTAGTTTGGGTTAAATTGTTATATTTTTTAACTCAACTTCTACATGATTAAGGTGGCTTTGGATTCGATAGGCGGACCTCAGAGATTAAGGTTGGAGTTGCGAATAGAGGTGAGAACTTATATGAACTCACTTGTAACTGTTGATGCTTCTTTCTCAAAACTATGCTTATATATGATTTAACAAAAAAAATTCATGCATCAATCTTGTTATCTATATACTGTATTGTTGTATGCGAAGTAGATTTTTGCGATCAACTTATATTATGGTACATTTTCCTACTTATTAATATGTGTGGTGTCTGTGTATGTATATTGATGGTTGTTTTCTTTGGATAATAATATGAAATCAGTGTTAGCCAAGGTAATTTGCATCTTTCATTTTTGTCAGTTTGGATAATAATGTGTTGTCCTTGCTGTGTTCATTTACCTAATGTGTTCATTTTGTTGTGTTCAATTTGTTTGTAGATGGCTTCAAGTACTAAGGGACCTTCTATTCCTATTAACAATCCTGCTGAGAGCATTGGTACAGCTACCCCGGTAACTGTCGAGAGCATAGCTACAGCCACAGTGACAGCTACACCTGAGGTTAAAGTTTCAAAGCCTCCTAAAGCTTCTGGTAAGAAGCAATCAGATTGTTGGCAACATTTTGATAAGCGTCTTGATCTTAATCCACCTAAAGTTGAGTGCAAGCATTGCAAGCAGAGATTTTCATGGGGTTAAGACACTACAGGGGGTTCTAACTCTCATGGAACAACAAATATGAATAACCATATAAAGAAAAGAAAGTGTCCTTAATTCACTCCACCTGGACAACAACAGTTAAACTTTCAAGTAAGTGATGATGGTGAGACTCATTCTGTTGTGACTCACTCTTTTGACCAAGATGCATGCAGAGCTGCCCTTACCAGAATGGTCATCAAAGATGAATTACCTTTTATTGTTGTACAGCGTGAAGGCTTCTAAGAATTTTGTCATCAACAAAACCTAGGTTTAAAGTTCCTTCTCGTTTTACTGAAGCTAGAGACTACATGAAGATTTGAAACCACAGATTGAAGGCTGATTTTAAAAAGTATGGCAGACGGTCCTGTCTCACCACTGATACGTGGAGTTCAGTTACAAACATGAGCTACATGGTGTTGACAGGTCATTATATTGATGAGAATTGGGTGTTAAAGAAGAAGATATTGAATTTTTGTCCAGTTACGGATCATACTGGCCTGGAATTGGGTAAAACAGTTACATCTTGTCTTTTACAGTGGGGGATTGAAAGGGTATTCACTTACTGTTAATAATGTCAGTTCTAACAATGAAACAATTTCTTATTTGTCCAAGAGAGTTGTGGGTTGGAAGTCAGCAATTTTGGGAGGAGAGCACATGCATCTCAGATGTGCAGCACATATCCTTTCCTTAGTGGTTAAAGATGGCATGGATTTGTATAATGAATCTATTTCTAGGATACGCGAGGAAGTTAAGTTTATTATAGGATCAGGAGAAAGATTGAAAAAGTTTAGAGAATGTGCTGAACAACGGAAGATTAACATCACCAAATTTCTTAGTTGGATTGTGAGACTAGGTGGAATTCGACTTACCAAATGTTGTCTACGGCTGAAAAATATGAGGAGGTCTTCTAACAATTTGAAGAATCAGGGTATGCGGATAAATTTGTTAATCCTCCTCGACCACCAACAAGAGGTAACATAGCAGCACCAGCAATTCCTAAGGTATGGCCTATTGCTTCTGATTGGGAAACAGCTCGTGCATTTGTTAGATTACTAAAAAGATTCTATGATGCTACATTAAAATTTTATGGATCAACCTATGTTACATCTAACTTATTCCTCGATGAAGTAATTTCTATTAATGACATATTGCAAGAATGGGTTAAAAATGGTAATATGTTATTGGCTGACATGGCTGATTGGATGGTTCTGAAATACGAAAAGTATTGGGCAGTGGATAAAATCAACAAAATGCTATACATTGGTGTGTTGCTTTACCCAAGATGTAAGGAAGCCTATCTTAGATTTGATTTGAGAGAATTACTGAAAGAGAATGTTGCTACAGTTGACAAAGAGGTCCATGAGATGATGACTGCAGTTAAACTTATTTTAACAAATATGTTTGATGAGTATGCACTATTATATAAAGGGAGTTTTATAGTTTCAAGACCTACAGCTCAAATACAACCCGATACTTCTCTTTCACAAGAACCTCAGAATCCGATCAACAGATTTGTTGAGTCTGAAAAACATCAAGAAACAGTAGAGGGCAAAACAGAGCTGGATATCTATTTGTCAAAGAAAAGAGAGGATTTTAATGCACAATTTGATATTGGTGGAAGGTTAACTCTTCAAGTATAAAATCTTGTCCATGATAGCTCGAGACGTGATGGCTATGCAAGTATCAACAGTAGCTTCAGAAACAGCTTTCTCCACAGGTGGTCGTGTTCTTAATGAGTTTCGAAGTTCCATGCAACCAAAAACAGTGCAAGCACTGATCTGTGCTGAAAATTGGTTGAAAGACAAACCAATCAATATTGAGGAGATAATATAAAGGATTGAAAAAATCGACTTAGGTAACTCTCAAACCTTGCTTTCTTTGTTTTTATTCTTTTATGCTTGCATATACATTGTTCCTTCTACTTGATCACCCTTTTTTAGACGTCAATAGCAATTCTGAATGCGGAGAACTATTATCATTCATATCATACACTCATAATCATAAAGAACACTGTCATGATATGTGTGCTGCTCAATTCCTTGTTTTTGTTTGGGAATTTCAATATTAGACTATCCAACAATTCTTTGTTGTCCTTTACATTGAATTTGAAAGAAGATGAGCATGACTCCTTTTCTCCTATGAATTTGTTTTGACAGTTCTTTGTCATATACATTTTCCGAAAAATTATTTGCTCATGGAATCTCTTCCACAAAACTCATGGAATATCTATGTTATGTGTGATTTCAATGCTATGCTTTGTTACTTTGACATAAGTGATTTGTTGATTATAACAATATAGGCTGAATGGTGTGTCCTTTACTAGGCACAATTTTGTTTGAACTGCTAGCTTTTCCAAGTCAAGTTGGGTTTCTGGCATATGATAGAATGCATAAATGACACTATATATGACAGAAACTTGAAACTGTTCAAGGATTGCTCTATGACTCCTCATTTTACAGATGCGGCAGAAATCTTGAAGGAAATTCCAGACATATCTATTATGGATTGAATGAACTAGTACTCAAATCCAAGGACTCTTTTTTGGCAGCAGAAGTTCCATTGGCTTGGCACCAGACTTGTTGTTGGCTTGTTGCATTTTGATAGTTTACCTTTGGTTGTCTGCAAGAATTAGTACTTTATTTGTTTCCGTAAAAAAGAACACAATAGTCTTTTGTGTTAACTGTCAACTATCTTTTGTGTTAAAATTCTAGTATTTTTGCTTGTTTTTTTTTTTTTTTTTTAATGACTAAATCCGCGGTTTATCCGTATCCGGCCCGTATCAACCGCTGATCCGCGGATGTGAAATCTGTGGGTGATTAGGCCGGTCACGGTTTGATTTTCCATATCCGCAACTTTGACGGATTGGACGCGGGTGACCCCTAATCTGCAACCGTCCGTTGCTCACCCCTAATTTGTATGGACTTTGATTGCATTATGCCGCCAACCATCAGGTCTTTTAAGCCCAAGAATATTTGCGATTTCAGGTAAGACCACACTTCCCGTTATACGCTACAAAGTCACTAATTTCAGTATCATCTCAGAAACAGGTATTTTAACAGTTGTAGTGCAGAACGTATCATGTTATTATATATTGTGACGCTGCGGTCCACTAAATTTGCACTGAAACAATAAGATTAGCACTAAACTGGCTATTACAGATAAACGAATTATCCACTAAACACGCCACTTGCTAACAAGGGTGGACTTTATCTCATTACTTTTATGATCCCTTTTTATTTACACTTTGTCTTGGTTCAGCCTCTCTCTTAGGATGACGCTGGTTTTATTTTTTTCCTTCCCGATCAACAATACGTTGGACACCAACAATATTAGTCGATGCTGCAAAGAAAATAAAATAAGAACTACACTTGTATAATAAAATCGATTGAGGCCTATCCCTATCATTTAAGGCCTACTGCATGAGATTAAGAAAAAGGGTTATGTTGAAGTAATATAGACTATTTTTTTTTTTGTAAATGGACAAAATCCGTTTATTTTATATTAGTATATCTTTATTAAGTTAATTGTTAATTGGTTTTGTTAGATTAAATTACAGACTATAATTTGTGGTAATTATTCATACAACTCTTCTATTACAAGGGGTTTGGTAAATTAATAAAAATTTACCAAACCCCTAATTATTCATAAAACTCTTCTATTACAGACTATAATTAGTGGTAAATTAATAAAAATTCAAACCAAGCTTTATAGAGTTTTCTGGGTTCAAGAGCAATCGGCTGATACGACACTTATATGACGGTCAATTGTTCTTGATGTTCTTCATCCACGACAAAAATCACTCTTGAATCAACAAATGTTCTTCACTTTTATGGCAATCTGTACAGAATCGGCAGATGCAATGACAAATTTACATGTCGAGAGTGATTTTTCAAGATTTATATCACCAAGAATCGGCAGGTCTGAAGCATTTATTAGTCAATTGTTTGCAATCGGCATGTGAATTTTGTCTTCAGATATCTGAATGAGTATGAAATCATATGCATACAAGCCGATTGTTCTGTAATTGGCTAGCTCGATATAAACATACTTGCCAATTAAAACTGTTTTTTAATACAGAAAGTTTAGATCTATATTTCAAAATAAATCATGCAGTTATGTAACTAAATATTTGCTGATATTAGGTTGAGTAACGATAAACGAAGAGTATCAAGGACAATCAGGCGTTGTGCAAGTGCTTTATCAGCCAATTTTTCTTGAATCCAGAAAAAATTTAAAAAATTTCCAAAAATTTGGTTTGAATTTTTATTTTTGTTTTGAATTTTTTGATTTGATCCGAAACAAAAGTAGATTGGAAGCTAGATTTTGATATTAGGGGTATATATATACATATGCATCTCTTAAACATAAATTTAAGAGACATTTCGTAGAAGGGTGGTAATATATATATATATATAAACATCAATTTAAGAGACATTTCGTACAAGAGTGGTAATTTGAGTACCTAACTAGGGTTTGTGTCGTGGAATATGCAGTTGATGCATTAGTGTTAAGTGCCAAAGTAGGTTATGTGTCGGGGAATACGCAGTTGATGCATTAGTGTTGTAGAGTGACTTTGACTCTTCGAATATTGTATTAAAGTATCCTTATATGAAATAGTAAAAACATATTGTAACCTAACCACGTTAAAACTCTTAACCGATATCTTCTTTCTTCTCTCCTACATCATTCCTTTACGGCACCACCACAAAGATATCTGTTCCACGGTAACCATCAACACCACTTCCATATCTAAAACTAACATTGACCGTTTTCTTTATTATAATTATAATCATCATTACAAACGATACATAGGTATCTAAGATCTTCTAATTAATCCTACAAATTCCTCGTAAATATCTCAAAATTTATCCTACAAAAAAATTCAATCAAGAAAACCATGTCAAGTTAGTATCCTGACCTTCTAAGATGAAACTAATAACAATGTCAATCACAAAATCACCATGTAAAATATAACTATCTCTAAAGATATGGGGTTTTAGTTTCTAATTGGAACTAGGATTATCGCTGAATTTCTTGGTTGATCTGTCAAAAACATTCAATCTCGTTAATCAGGAACCACATATGGAGGTTAGATCTCTGTTTTCTCAACCTTTTGCATTCAAGAAATAAAATCTATAGAAAAACTCAAAGAACTCGAGATGCGCTAGTGTGTGCAACATGGGTTAGTGCTGCATGAAATTAATTTAGGACTTTTCATGGTCACGTGATGTGCCAGAAACTGGTGATAGACACGTGAGTTTGTTGTGTTTTTTTAATCTTATTATAGCTCTTTCCCAGCAACAATATTATATTCAACAACAACCTAAGTTTCGTAATCCATCATATTGATAGGTGCCTAAAATACATCATTTGAATATCAATTTCCTATACTTTTCTTAGTTATTTCTGTTTTATTAGTGGGTATTATGCTTGTTTTGCATTTTGTAGGTATTGTGGAGTCATGCGACGTTATAGGAGAGAAAACAAAGCTTTATTCATTGCTTGGAGAGATTGGGTGCGACAGACACAAGCATAGCAGGCACGCAAGGATTCAAATTATCATAAACAAATAATTACTGGAGCACCAGTGCGTCTGTGCTCAGGGCAGTCACTGAATTCCAGCTGCAGTTTGCTAAAAACACCCATTACTTTACTCGGGGCCACCTGTTCTCATTTCTTACCTAAATACGAATCTTGGTCAGCTGTTTTCTTTTACAGTTCATACCAAATTTTCTTCACTGAACCAAGCCCCATTCCAACACTTTAAAACCCACCAATTCATGACCATTCATTATTAAAAATCAATGATAAAAGTACAAATCCTAGGATTTCTTCTCGAGTCTAAAACTTGCTTAATACTAGTGAAGAGGAGAGGGTACCACGTATACCACCAACTTTTTAGTTCGGCAACCTATATGAACAAAACCTAATATAATTACAAGTATCGGACATCAATAAGAAGAACATCCAGATACCTGAACTACCGGACGCAGATCACTAGGGTACGCGTACCTACCCTGTGTCCAGAATTTTAGTAGAATCTAAAAACTCTCTTCAAACAATTTGAAACATTCCCAATCGCCATAGATAATAAATATCATTACTTTGGCAATTTTTAAATAATCAACTTGAAAGAAACAATAGTTTATGAAAAATAAATTGTTCTTAACCAAGATTGTTAAGGATCTAAAACATCGATTGCTTGAATCATATTTCGAGAGATTTATCAAGACAAGCTTGACTTAAAATTTCTTCTTTGCAATAATAAATCTAATAAAATCATACGATGTAGTCTCATAAGATAGAATGGTAAATGCTGTGAATAAATAACATGATTCAGTCTTCACATATCTCTTTGTTGATGAAGTTCTCCAATTATCTTCGTTTGATCTTCAGTTTTCAATTTTCGAGGATTATTCAGTGATTCTGATACTCACATACCATAATTTAATCCTATTCCGAGACTTGACTTTAGTAGACTGGAAATCAAGATATAGTTTTGTGTACATCTAACATTGACAACAAGCTTGAGATTGAAAACTTGCAAGTTCCACTGAGCATTGCTCTAACAATCTCCCCCTTTGTCAAGTTTAGTGATAAAACTATCAGTACATATGGATTCCATATAAGTAAACCTTTCAGCTAAAGATACATTATGCTTGATTTCTTTGAATCTTCAACATCTTCTTGAATTTTCCGGTCTTCAAGTTCTTCAATAATTCTGCATATGATCGTTTCAGCACCTTTATTGTTGAAGAGATCTCTAGCGATAACAACTTATGAGAATCCTCGTTTAGAGATTTTCTAGAATGACAAAGTCACTCAACTTAATGGTTATTACATCGGTGCATTGTATTGTTACCTTCCTCAAAGTCCAAATGTAACAAAACTTTGAAGCATTACCACGGTGGTATGTTCTACCTCTTAGTCTTTACTTACTCTTTTGCATAATAGGTAAAACCTACATCTTGTAATCCACTCCCTCTTATATAATGCCCCGAAAATCCATATGTTATAGTAGAATACTACTAAATAATTCTCCCCTTTTTTTTCAACTAAATTGGCAAAGGAGGAAAACACAAGAGATCGTAATGAACTACACAAAAGAGTTATCGACTACCAGCTTTTTATTTAGACGATTTCACTAAGTAAACATAGCGTCTTCATCAAGGACCACAAAAATATATAAATTAAGCACAAGTTCAAATTTAGCTCTCCCCAATTTGATATCATTTCCAAGAGAACAACATGAACGACCTTTCTCTAACTACAAAAGAAGGATTTTCTTGGACATTAACAAATTTGTATCCAAAATAATTTTCTCTCTTCTTGACAGTTATGAACAAAGAAGTTAAAAACAACGATCTTAATGTTAGAGGCACTAAAATACATTACTTTCGTGGAAAAAAATCATCACAAAAAACTATTCTCTAGCCCAGTTAAGAACAAATAGTATAATTTTGTGATATGACTCAACATAAGAATTATATGCAAAAATAAACTTGATTCTATTATGATCGATCATGCACATAACAGAATCTGTTAACAATGGATGATCACAAGCCTATTGTCAAATATAAAACCAGATCTGAACTACCGTTAATCCTTGATCTAGTTTGAGTGACCTTATATCAAAAAACAAGGTTCTCAGAATAAACAAACCAGGTGCAATCAAGGTCTAACAACCGTTAGTCCATCAAATCAATAATCGAAAAATAAAATAACGATGCAAAATTTAATTTCCTACCAACGGTACTATCTAGACGCTTTTTGATCATACAGAAGTATTTAAACTAGCGTATGTAAGAGATTTCGCCTAATTAGGTTACTTTCATCTCCAATATTGTATTACAAGTAATACTATTAGTCGGCTACATCAGTGACTATAAAATGAAGTGCCTACCTCATGTAAGCTTGTAAGAAGAGAAAACTTCACTATTTATAGACCAAGGTAGTTTGGACACTAAGGAATTTCCATAACCGAAAATATTCTCAAGATATGCTATATATTTCCATTTTCGGTTTTGTCTAATTCCAATCAATATCCAACTGTAATACCGAAATCCCTCTTGGATGACAACTCAATATTAGCTGGTATACAAGTATATTTTACTAATATATCTCCCAGAGATATGTTTTACTTGCTGGAAAAATAAACATATACATTTGAAAATCTTAAAGAAAATTCTCAAATATCTCGGTTTGGGATCTCACCTTGAGTATGCAGGAATATCTTTGAACAATAAAAGATAAGATTTGTGCACATGTTCGAATTACTCACAATGTCGACCTCTTGAAATTTCTATTTTGCAAACCCAACTTCCAAAATCAATCCTAATTTCATTACATAATCTAGTAACAAGTTACAAAGATAGTGTCTATGTCACAATTACGAAGTTCAAAAGATAAATGTTATACTTTATAATTCAATATACATAAGTTGTGAGACAACTTGAATATTCTTCCTTGACACTTTGATCATAATAAGATGATCAAGTCTCTAATACTAGATTTTCATATGTATAACTTCGCATGTTAAGTTCACTCATAACTCTGATTCTTCCAAATAAATCTAATATTTCAAGTTGTAGAAAACCCTTTCAAGAAAGAAGACAAAGGGATGTCTCTCACAAAACACAAGATTTCATCAAGCATCACAGTCCAAACAGGGTATGAAAGTGGGTACTGAAGAAGTTTGTAGAACCGAAAAAAAAGAAATCTCATCAAAACCCTAGTTCTCCTCTACACAAGGTATTACCCCCATATCTTGATGATAGCCTTTTCATAAAAAATAAATAATGTAACTAAGAGCATAAACATGTGCGAACATGATGCAATAACTAGTGAGACTAATTTGTTTTTTAATGTTACATAGTTGCAAAAAACCTACACCATCTCACTTTGTGCTTAATTTTTTTTCCTGGTGAGATCAGTGTATACAACACAATATTTAAATTTTGCGAAATATATGGAAGAAATTCTTAAGAAATCACTTCTTATATTCGGTTCGATTAAGGTTTCGTTTTTTGATTATTTCGACCAAAGAATATATTCTCCTTCCAAATCAGTGACCAAATTTTCGGAAACTATTGATGTCTTGTTCAAAAATTCTTTTTAAGAGTTTTTCAAGTCTCCTAGGAATCTTGTCTTCTTCTAAACAGAGTTCTGTATAATTCTGATTATTAGCAAAACTCTCTGCCAAAGTTTCTGAAAGGTATGCATAAAAGATATCATTCAACTCCTCTTTATACTCTGATTCTTTTTAATTAAACGGAAACGGAGTTACTTATTACAATAATTTCGGTCGTCCCTTCTCTATGATCGATTATGAAAAGGAGTTTCAAAGATGGATCGCAATTGTGCAAAAGTAAAATTAGAAGTCATGTTATTGAAACGTTCTCTCGAGAAATCTCTTCTTGTTTAAGAAAAACTTGTCAAACAACAAGAAATTCTTTTAAAAAAAATTAAATGAAGGAGAACTGGATGTGCTCAAAGTTGAAGAACTACACATTGATCAAGGATCTCTTCAAGGAATTCTTATAATTTTTCCTATTAAACACAAAAAATCACAACACTATGAAGATATTTGATGAAAAAATCTTAAGCATATGAATAGCCTAGTCAATTGTTGATCTACATAAATATTTGTGTAAAGTTTATTCAAACTATCAATAAACATGAATGATTAAATTTTCATTCTTTATGTCGTTCACTTGAGAGTTACGATTGCATTGCTTGTTCTGATTTGTACTTTGAAGACATTGAAGATTTGAAGATAAAAAAATTTCTTATTGATTTCTGATCTTTGTGAGTTACTTCGTGCACACACTTGATCTGCTGGGATCCAACTAACTGTTGTTTATCTTTGATGGACAATTAATTGCTAATCGTATTAGATCGACAAACTATGATTTGGTGATATTCTTCAGTATCCTAATCTGATAGTTTGTAAACCTAGATCTAGTTATCTTGATAATCCAGATATTGGTTAATCTAACCAAAAAAATGAGTTTATTAGATTAAACATAAGAGCCTTTGTTGAGCTCAACAATAATCTCTGATTTACTTCTTGAGATTGAAAGAGTGGTTATCGCAAACAGATTAGTTCTTTACTATTTTGGAAGACGATGCAAAGGAGTTGAATGCTTGAAGTCTTCACAACGGATGAAACAAGTTAAGATAGTGGACTCTATCTTAGGATTCACGTGCGTTGGCCAGATTGGTTGTAGGTGCAGGGATACCGAGGAAACTAGGTAACTATGGGTATATTACTTGGTCTGAATTATACGAAGTTGGTAGTGGTATTTGTATAGCGGCTTAATTCTGAGAGTATTCAAAACTGGACAAGGTGTAAGGGTTTTTCTGCATTTGCGGTTTCCTCGTTAACAAAATCTTGTATGCTTTTACATTACTTTTAACATTAAAATTATTATTTAGTTATAATTAAAGTAATTTCACTAGTAGGTTAGTCCAAACACTTGGGTTGATCCCTATAGTTAGGTTCGGTTCCGGTCTTTTACTATATACCGATTGTATACCTTGTGGTTGCTATCTTCTTGACAGTCTATGTCTATATTACATCACGCAAGATATCGGTCATATAGGTTGATATGAAAAAGATTGTGGTGTACTTGGTACCCTCATCATTTCATTTCATAGACACTTTCATCTCAAAGGGTATTGTTGCACATAAGAGCTCAATATTAATATGTGAAGGTCACTTTTCTATAGTCCAATGTTAAATCCATCAATTTATCTTAAGTTTAAGTATCAATTTAGATCATTATATAAATCTAAGAGCATATCTTACATCTTAGCTTGTTATGTAGAAATTCCCATAGATCCTGTTCCCGTCTCTTGCTTAGGAGTCAGATAGGAAAGGAGAATATAATACAAAGAGCATAAGATTTGTTGATACTCACATCACGTCATTACACTTTGGACTTTATGAATGATGTGGTTGCACAAAGTCAATCACTTATAATGAGGTTGCATAAAAGACAATGATGATAAACATTTGTTTAAACATTGAACCATTGTACTCAATCAGTCACATAATGGTTTGAGGATGGATACATCTCTAGAAGTAGGGGATTAAAAAAGGGGATGTCAATTTTTGTCTTGTTATAAAACTGATGGGGAATAACAACTTCATATAGTATTTGAGCAGAATTGCAAGCAATAAATTTCAAGGATATAAAGTGTAAGGAGACATATACCAGAACTATAGAACACCTGTTAATTAGAGACCCTCATTGTGACAGACCGAAAAATTTCTCCTAACGTGCCAGGGCGTGCATGCCATAAATCCCAAATACACCACTCTGATGCTAGCTGACTGGGGCATAAAGCTCCTTTTCGCGCCAGGCAAATGCGCGCCCATTTTCCTTTGCAAGCATGTTGCGTTTAACTTAGCTTCACCATAGTTCCCACTTTCCTTGTTTTGCGAAGGGTATAAATACTTAAAGGCTATTGTTGATGCATAATTACTTGCATCTCTGGCTTCCGAATCTTTTCCAGGCATAATATATGCCTTAGACTTGAACATAAACCATTTCGAGCTTATTTTCGCTTTCTTAATTCGCTTAGGTATTGCTGAAATCATGCACTTATTTTTCTCATGCCAAGTATGACGGACCGGAAAATTACGCCTACCGCGCTAGGGCGCGCAGTCCATAACTTTCCCGATGCACCATGATGCTACTTACGGGGCCTTAAAAGCTAGGAAAATGCACGTCTATTTTCCCTTACAAGCATGCTCGTGGAGCATGATGCAGCTAATTTAGTTTCCACACCATTATAACTTACCCTTGTTCTGCAAAGGGTTTAAAGCCTTGATGGCTATGGATGATGCACCTTACATGCATCACTGGATTTCGAATCTTGTCCAGGCATAAGACATGCCTTGAACTTACACACAAAACATTGCAGGCCTAATACTCCCTTTTCACTTAGCTTCGACATTGCTGAAAGCATGCACTTGTCATGCTCGTGCCAAAGGTGCATCAATCAGGCTCATGTTGTACTTTTCTTTGGCTTATGCAAGCTCCGTTAACTTGCATATAGATGTAGCTTACTTTCGAAGCCATGCCCAATGCACCATTGGTACAGGCCTAAGTCGAAACGCCTTGATAGGAAGTATGAGCATCCAAGGAATGGAATGCAACTTGCCTCATCAAGTTTGGCCACAATCATCTCTTGCGTCGAACTACCGAGCCAGATGATATGAGAGGCCAGTGTGTCGCAGTCATCTCGCAATTAAATGATATGAGACAAAGTGCTGGAACGACAATGCTGCAACTCATTTGCGGCTACCTAGGTACCCTTCCCTACTCTAAAGGGATCAAAAACTGACCGTAGTTCATCCTCAAAGGGACATTACCTTTGGCAAACTCATTTGCAAGGCCGCGACCTAGCAATAATGGTAAGGTCCTAGTCCGCATAGGACGTTCCGTAAAAATGCACAAAGGTTGCTCATTATCGAGTCCGCGGCATGGCATAGTGATGCCTTCGCATCATATGCTCCATTCGCAAGGCTACACAGCTATAAATGAGGCTTAGTGTTAGAGCACTGCTCGGTCGAACTCGCAAGCGTTGCTATCTCAAGCTTGTTGTCAAGTTTAGTTTCCAAAACTATAAGTCTTGATTTCTAGTCTACCTATAGCTAAGTCTCGGATTAGGATAGAAAGTGTAGTTGAGCATTAGACTTCACAGCGTTCATCGATTGAAGACGAAGAACTACTAATGGGAGCTTGTGGAACTTCATCAACAAAAGGTATGTGAAGACTTGAACTCATCTATCACTCAAAAGTATATCTACTCTATCTCCTATTTGAGACAAAAGTCGTATAGCTATATAGACTTCGATTATACACATTTGATATTTCGAGCTGAGTTTAACTCGCTTACATATTTATCGAAATATGTGTTGGTAATATTTCGCTTTAACCAAGTTCATCTTATATTCTTGACGAAAGTCAAAAGATGATCATGTGAAAATCGCCTGGTAACATCTTACATGATTTGTGTGAGACAGTCATTTAATGTAGACTCGGGATGTGTTGGTAATAGTTCTTAACTCCCATATTGATCATTCGATCACTTGAAAATTTCTTTGAAGCTAATAGTTTGTGTGAGACAGCTATTGTCATCTTCCGAGAATATTTCAATGATTGATATGGGAGTTAAGAACTATTAACCATGATTGGATATAACACAGTATGCGTACTTGTATGCTAACTATTAACCATGATTGGATATTAACTTGGATTGGATATACCCGTATGCGTACTGGCGTAAGTTTATGTCCAAAAATTCAACTAAGTTTGGAAGGTATGCGTACCCGTTCGCATACTGGCGAACCCAAACTTAGTCCGGCCACTTAGGTATGCGTACCTATTTGCATACTTGAGTAGGTTATGTTCTAAAATCGGTTTGTTCATGAACTAATACATTTATATAATAAGGAATGCAATCTTTTGAAAACCGTGGCTATAATGTTCATGAATTGATTCGAGTGAATCAAAATTGATTTTGCTTCAATTGTGTCTTGTATACTTCTATGAGAATATAAACAATTGAACAACTCAAGAACTAGTTTCATTTGAGTCATTTGAACTAGTTATGGTTAAGAAGAATAAGGTTGATATGAAAGTGTTCATATGGCTAACTTCGGTTAACTATTGTTGAGCCAATAAGGTGTACACGTTTAGGTACGGTTACCCATATCTAAATGAAGTCACTTTTCATTTATGTGTAACAAGCTAAGTTCGATCTAACGGTTGAAATATATTAGCTTGAGTCTAATCAGGTTTTCATTTAACGGTGAATATTGAATGCTTTGTTACCAAGGTAACATTGATTGCAAACCCTGATTTGAAAACTATATAAGGGAGAACTCTAGCAACTGGGAAACCTAATCCCCACACCTCCTATGTGATACTAGTTTTGACTAGAGTCGATTCTCCTTTAACCTTAGGTTTTTTCCAAAACCCTATAAGTTAACGACTTGAAGACTTCATTGGGATTGTGAAGCCAGACCCAACTATTTTCTCTGTAGTTGCATGTTCTGATCTTGCTGTTTTCTATCGTGATTGAGTACCATCTTCTCTAAGATTTGCTCGAGATTTAATCTCCGATAGGCAAGATAAAAAGTAGTTACAAACATCTTCGTCTCATCGTTTGTGATTCCACAATATTTTGTTTCGCTACCATATGATTACGATTATTGTGAGGTGATTGGTATTACTAAGCTGTTCTTCGGGAATATAAGTCTGGTATATCAATTGGTTCCTGTTCACCTTGATTTATCAAAAGACAGAACAAAACTCATAGGAATTTATGTGAGAGACAAATTTATCTATTCAATAGACTTTTCTATGTGAGACAGATTGGTTTATCAAGTCTTCGACTTTGGGTCGTAGAAACTCTTAGTTGTGGGTGAGATTGGCTAAGAGAATCAAGTGCATAGAGTCCTGCTGGGATTCAGAGGCGTAAGGAACGTGACTGTACCTTAATCAGTGTGAGATTGGTTAGGGCTCTAATACATTCCAGTCCGAAGTTAACTTGGAGTAGGCTAGTGTCTGTAGCGGCTTAATACAGTGTGGTGTTCAAATCTGGACTAGGTCCCGAGGTTTTTCTGCATTTGCGGTTTCCTCGTTAACAAAATTTATGGTGTCTATGTTATTTCTTTTCCGCATTATATTTTCTAATAATTGAAATATCACAGGTTGTGTGTAAGTTCAATCAATTAGATAATCCAACCTTTGGTTGTTGATATAAATTGATTGACACTTGAACATTGGTCTTTGGTACCGTTCAAGTTGTTTCTTATAATAATCAAGCTCACGGATTTCTATCTGTTTGATTTGATGATTACATTAAGAAACATAGATATAACTCTTGGATATATTTCTTGATTGAGCTCGCTTTATTAGTTGGTGCTCTCAGAATTATATTGGAGTTAGCCCATACAGATTGCCTAAACGAAATATTGGGTGTGGTTTTTAGACCCCCGCTTTTTCACTTAGGCATCATTTATACTCTTCCGTCTAAGCTATGAAGCTTACTTGGTGCATGGTCCGCATATGAAACCAACTACCCCTCCCTATTTATGTTAACTTAATATTTCTACAACTTAGGAAAGGAGAGAGGATTGACATGCCTGCTTCACTATTCATGGCCGTTTCCATGTATTTCTGAATTATCGGCAATGATTGTTGAGTTCTGTTATTTAATGCACAATGATTGTGCACCACTCGTTATGGCTATTGCATAATGATTGCGCAGTATTTACTCGGGCGTATTGCACAATGATTGTGCAATATTCATTTGGCCAGCCCTCTCTGGCCTGATGTAATATTGGCCCTAGGCTATTCGTCCGCATAATGCACGATATTTGCGCTGCATCGTCCAAGGAAATCTATCCAACTGGCCTGATGCATCATGATGATGCAACATTGGCCCTTGGCCAATATGCCTTTGAAATGCGCTATACTTGGCGCTATATCGGTTCTAAGCCAATGTTCCTCTTAACGCAACAGAAGCTTGAGATAAAGCTTCATCTCATGCCATGGCGTATTTTTGAGCATGCACCATGCTAAAAGTTCAGGGTATTACACCAAGGGTGCATCATTCAGGCTTATGCCGTACTTTACTTGCATCCTCCTTGTAAATCCAATGGCTTATGCAAGCTTCGCTAACTTGCATACCAATATAGCTTACTTTCTTGTACATACCCAATGCGCCTTTGGTGCATGCTTACGTCAAACGCCTTGATAGTAAATATGATTATCCAAGTATTGGAATGCAACTTGCCTCATCAAGTATGGAAACAATCATCTCTTGAATCACCTTGCCGAGCCAGATGATATGAGATGCCAATATGCCGCAATCATCTCGCAATTAGATAATATGAGCGATAAAGTGCTAGACCATCAATGCTGCAACTCATTGCGTCTGTGTACGTACCATCTGTAGAAGGGCTCAATTACAGATCATAATTCATCCTCAAAGGGACAATTAACTATATTCAACTCGCAATACAAGGCCAAAGGCCAAGCAATATGCGTAGTATGTATAGGACAAACAATAGGCCTAGTGCTTTACAAACGATGCACAAGAATGTGCATCATTGGCCTTTCCTTCATGTTACACCATGGTGGAGCATTAATAGTTCGTAATGTCGCAACTATGATGCCTAATCATCATAAAGATCTCTTCACCAAGTCACGCGCCACAATGATGTTTCGGCATCATATAGGCTATGCTATGAAGCTTTTAGGCATATTCCTCCTTAATGTACCTTCAATCAACTATCCCTCCCTATATATATTTTATTGACATTTCTACAACTAAAAGTTGGGAAGCACTTTGACGTGCTTGCTTCACTATTCATGGTCGTTGCCATGCATCTCTTATAAAGTGCCATGATAAATGTGTTTCTGTCTCTAGCCTGTAGGCCAACTTGACTGTTGCACCATGATGGTGCAATATTGCTCTCGGCCAGCCTGTTATGGTGTAATACACCATTGTGGTGTAATATAAGCTCTAGGACAATGTATCATGTGTAATGCACCATTGTGGCGGGATATTGGCTCTTGGCCATGTGTAATGCACCATAATGGTGCAACTTTCTCTAGGCCAGCCAGCCACTGGCGTGATGCACCATTGTGGTACCTTATTGACCCTTTGCTAATATATTCACCCTCTTGGTGCGATATTGGCCTTGGCCAATCTTCCCAACACATTGTGCCACTTCAGCGTGATATTGGCTGTTGGCCAATATAACCTACGTATTACACCAGGGCGGTGCGTTATTGGCGCTATACCAATATTCCTCTTAGCATGCAACATGAACTTGAGATGAAGCTTCATCTCAGGCCGTGGCGTATCTTTGAGCATGCGCCATGTGAAAAAAAATGCGGGTGTTAGACTCATCTTTTATGATTTTTTTGATAATGATGAAGATCCAAATGTATGTTGCTTAGAAAGCACATTTTAGGATGAGATTGAAAGCTCATTGTCATCATGAAAGAAGATGAAGTTGAAACCTTTACCTGAGGTTATCTGCTTTTCCTTGGATGTGCATGATAACTTGTTGATGAGATCATTGCACCAAGCTATCATCATGTTCATGTTTGCCAGTTGAACAATTTCCTTAGCCGGTAACACCTTAGAGTCCTTTGTAGTAGTATGAGTACTTTTACGAACCCATATTTTTGAAGGTTTCTTTGAGTTCTTTTTGGAGTATTTTGTGCCAATGCTCTTACTTCCTGCTCGTTTATTAGTGGAGTAAGCAGAACTGACATTGTTGGGATATGATGCCTTGATGGGAGGATTAACACCCGTTAATCTTGAACCTAGAGGTTTAGAATTTTGAATACCAGTCACACATTTTAGGATGTGATTCAAGGTGTTTTGTAGTTCCTTGAATCGATTGTTCTCCAACCTGAGCTTACACTTTCTACGAACGTGTCCTTATGTATTATAAAAGTAGCAAAACTACTGAGTTCTGATGGGATCAGAATGAGTTAACTCATACATGAAACACCATAAGAACCTTAGCTTCTTGGAGAGACTGTTTTTTTTTTTTTTGGTTAGAGAAATTCAACTTGAAAAAGAGAGGGTAACAAGTACACCACCAACTTTTTCGTTCGGCAATCTATGTGGACAAAACCTAATATAATTGCAAGTATGTCCAATTAAAGATCCTTGAATAATATGTATGTAGAGTTTTCTCTTATCTCTTTCACAATCAATATGTCTAGATTAAGAAGTCTGTGAACCTGATTTTCTGGCAGAGTTCTTAGATGATCTAACAAATAAATATCCAAGGTCAATCTAATCGTATCCAAATCAAGAGGATCCGAATTCTGACAAGTATGAAACTTGTAATCTATAGTTCAAGATCCGAATTCAACAATAATAAGTCTCCTTATGGATTACAACTAATAAAGGCTTAAACTACCTAGATTGAATACATATTACTTGTGTTATTCATATTATAAAGATAAAAAAATATAATGCGGAAAAGGAAAAACACAAGACACCATAATTTTTGTTAACGAGGAAAATTGCACCTGCAGAAACACCTCGGGACGTCGTCCATTCACGAACTCAGATCCCAGGGGTACGCATATTGGGTATGCGTACCTCCTTTCTATTCACGAACTCAGAACCTTAAGGTACGCGTACTGGGTATGCATACCTACCCTATTCCGTAACTCAGATCACTAGGGTATGCATATTGGGTATGCGTACCTAGCATGTGTCCAGAATTTCAGTAAGACTTGAAAACTCTCTTTAAGCAATTCGAAACATTCTCAATCGTCATAGACAATAAATAGCATTGTTTGGGAAATTTCCAAACGATCAATTTGAAACAGAGTTCATGAAAACTAAATTTTTCTTAACAAAGATTATTAAGAACAATATCCTTGGGTTTGATGTGGCACACCTACTTAAACCGATTCAGGGTTTGATATTCTTCGTGTTTGATGAACATCAACAATAATCGGTGTACATTAATGCCTATATCAACTGAATCATTAACAATGTTTGAATTTTTGCACAAACCCAGATTTTTTATCTCTATATTCTAAAGCATGAAAATACGAGTTGAACACAAAAATAATGAGGTCATTCCGACATCGGAATAAAAAGTTATGAGCAAAACAGTCAAAGAAATGCCCATATTTACAATCGGTGGATAAGAGCATTTATGTAAACCGATTCTTGCAACGAAAAAAAATTTACAGAAAAACTTTTGAATTATAGGTTTTTTGCAGTCGATACACGGGGAAATTATATCTACCGATTGTGGACGTATTTTTATGTAAAAAGTTATCATTTTTGAGGTTTTTTTTACAATCGACACTTATAAAATATGGACTGATTATTATCAATCGGTCTACGAGTGCATGAACATCATCGATTCTGGGATAATGTTTTTTCAATAAAATTTCATGTTTTGATGATGAATTAACGTTAGTTAATTTCTAGATTAACAAGATTAAAAATCAATTAGTTATCCAAATTAACACTACTTAAGAACGCGCGATTGGGGATACTTAAACTAATTGGGAGATATAAATTACTTTCCCCAACCAATATTGTCCGCTAAAGGGTGTTTTTGGTTGGCAGAAATACTAAAATACCCTTCCATCTAAATTAAAATTTAAAACTAAAAATCAAAATCAAAATCAAATCCTAACAAGTTCTTAAAGATAGGTTAAATTGAATTGTTGTTGAGCAAGAAGAAGAAGAAGAAGAAGAAAATGAAGATGAAGAAATGGCTTCATTGAGAAGGTACATGATACCCAATCATATTTAAAGTGTTGTTGTTGTTTTAAAACTTCGTTTGGGTTAGAATCATAAACTGAAACTTTTCAGTTTCAGTTTCAATCCACTCCTGGCTTGTGTTCATGATGAATACCCTACTGTTTTTTGTGCCAGCATAGTTTTTAGGATGAATACCATGCCGATACTAGTGCCATCATGGTTTTTAGGATGAATACCATGCCGATACTAGTGTCGACATGGGTTTTAGGATGAATACCATGCCGATATCTGGTGATGGCATGGTTTTTAGGATGAATACCATGCCAATATCCGGTGCCGGCATGGTTTTTCAGAATGAATACCATGCCGATACTAGTGCCGGCATGGTTTTTAGGATGAATACCATGTCGATACTTGCTATTTCAGATAGATTTTCTGTATGTTTTTGTCCTCAAACCGGCACGGTACATTTGGGAATCGACCATGCCGGCAGTGTACTTACAATTTCAAAATTGGGGGATATTGTGTATCGGCATGGTGAAAGTATGAATACCATGCCGATTTGGTCCCTGCCGGCATGGTATTCATACTTTTACCATGCCGGCAATGAGTTTTTCACGCGTAACAATGGCGGATTCAATGAGAAAAAAAATCAAATTTCAATACATTAATACCTATATATGACTAATTGGAGCACTTGTATATTCAGCTTGTTTACTTTCCTGGGTTGGTTCTTCACCTAAACCGTCATGATCATAAATATCTTGATTTAATGTTGTTGCTTCAACAAATTCAATGATAATGATTTATTCTAATGATTATCAAACTAATCTATTAACTTACCTAATTATATTTAACCAATAAACATGATTAGTGAGGGGTAGATTATGAATTATTTAAAATACATGGATAAGAGGTGACTCTGATTTACTATTTATATCCCGTTTTTATCTTTTTCCTCCATCCCCCAATTGCGCATTCGTAATTAATCAAGAGCATATTCACCATTAAAAGAAGATACCATTAATCAGGGAATTTTTAATTTTACTTCTAATATCCCTTTTTGTATTTTAATGGTATACCTCAAGTAAAACCTATAGTCTTTAAACTAGCATGGATAAAAAGAGATGAATATTCGCATATGCTCATAAGAGCATCTCCAACATAAGGTGCAAAAAATCCTATGTGGCTTTTTAATTTAGTCATTTTATTTATGGGGGTCTACACATAGAGTAAATATAGGACCTCATATCCACAAAATCATCTCCAACAGTAGAGAATTTTTTAAGAAAAATAGTGAAAAATATGACGTGGAGGTGGAGCCGGAGGTCTAGATAACACTTTCTTGTACACCTTCATATTTAGTAATTGGTCCTTCCTAGTTTGTAGGACCCTACTGTTGGAGATGGATTTATTCCAAACGGGGGTCTAAAATCCTATGTGTCACTAAAAAAATAATAATTCACCCTCTGTTGGAGATGCTCTAAGTTTATAGTACCGACCTATGTTAATTAACTGATTTAAATAACTTACCATTCCATAAATTCGGAAACGAAATTACTCATGTGACTTAAAAAATTGATTTTGATATTGCTATTTTCTCCGGAAACATTTCTAAATTCCAACAACTGCTCAATTATTAATATTTTATGCAATTGGAGAGGGTGAACCTCTAAACTCCAGTCACTCCGGTCGGAGTCTGGTTCATCCCTGTCCACATTATACCTTTCCTCTTCGGTGTAGTTATCAACTGATGTGATTTCAACTTTGTTGTAGTAATAGGTTCGTTCAGATTTGTGAAGATTCGAGTTTTTTAAAATTAATAAAAATATACAATAATATTACAATTGGTGCAAGAGGTACTGGGACTAAGGATTTAATTTTTAGAGTGAAAATAACCAAGAAACTAGATTCCACTATTACACATGAATAAATGATGATAAAAATTCCAAAACTCTAATTATTTTTAAAATCTCTTTTTCTTAATTCACAAATTATCAAGCATATTCTCAAACATTAATTGTATCCCTTAAGCATAGATTATCTAACCAAAGCATAACCTATCTAATTGAATCACAACTAATTAGGAAAAATTATGCAAATAATTAAAATTCTGCAAAGCAGTAATTTGAGTGAATTATAAATTGCAAAATTAGAGAAAAGTAAAATAATTACCAATTATTCATGCAACAATAGCTTCCTCCATGCCTTGATTACGCGAGAATTAGCTCATCATTATCATGGAAAAATGCTCAAAATTCATCTTTATTAATGCTCAAAAATGGTTCACAAATGATGAAATAGGAGAAAATTGACAAAAACCGGGTTTGTAACACTTCTGTTTGTTACAAACCGAGCTGTTACAGAGAACGATAAAAATGAAGTGTTGTTAACACTGTCGCATTACGACCCTCATCCTTTTGTCGCTGTCACTGTTGAAGAATGACGGTTACCTTGCGTCTAATGTTCTTCGCGTTTATCAGCAGCAGCAGCAGCAGAAACCGAGTTCTGCAACTTGTGATTTCTTCTTCTCTGGCTCTTCTAAGCTCCCCAAACTCTCCACCCCCACTCTAAGTCTCCCAGGGACTCTATTTATACCAAAAACAGGCGTTGAATCTCCTCCATTAATTCCGAAATATTCACAATATCTTTTATTCATGATACGGGAATAATCAAGATTTTCATTCTCTGTTTAGCTCCTCCACGCGTTTTTAGAAGTCCAATCTCCTTATTTGTATCCATTACGGTCCAACACACTCCAAACTCGTGCATTACAGGCATCGAACTCACTGTAATTCATGTTATCCCGTGAAAATGTGTGTAACTATGTTTTGCTCCATGCGATGATTACAGCCAATTCTAATTCAAACAGACACCCATAACAGCTTTCTATGGTCATATCACGTCTACCCATTAAGTTTCAGGGATTGAATCTCACTAAATCACGTCCAAAAATCGATCGAAAATTTGACAGAGAAATAAGTTTATTTTCCCGCCAAAAATATTCTTTTGAATTTGAGAAGAACATGTCCTCCCCCTAATCCTACACGGGTGTCCCTTTAGCACTTGTCTTATGGGGTGCAAATAGTAATTTTTGGGCGTAGACAGTAATTTTTCCGGGGTTCCTCCGACACATTTTATGGGTGCTTCCGTTGCATTTCTGGGGTGCCTTTAGTACTCTATCCTGGGGTGTAAAACACCACTTTACGAGCCAATTTCGTCGCAAGAGCTTATTTCTCTAAAAATACCTACAAAGACATAAAACACCATAATAAGTACAAAAATGGGTACTAAAAATATATACAATAGAGATGAAAATAGACACATAAATGCGTCTATCATCAACAGGATCAAACATAATCTCTATAGGAGCAAGATGGATAGGTTGAGGGATATGCATTCCAGGGTGTGTGATAATGAAAAGATCAATGCAGTCCTCAGCTAAATGTCCTAGTCTGTTACAAAAACTACAAAACAACCTAGGAAGATCCAAGAATTGGAAAGCAATCCAATTTACATCATGAAATTCGTTTGGTGCCCAAGTACCATGGATGAGGGGTTGAGATAAGTTAATTCTTAGCCTAATTGACATGCTGCTGAAGCCATCAAGGGAAGGAGTAGGTGCAAAACAACAAACAAGTTCGCCTATTTCTGCAGTGATATTTTGGACATTGATGAACTGAGTTTCCTCTTGGGTAAGATTATGTAGAGTGATTTGAAAAATCTCATAACTGATAGAGAAGGTTTTGGGGTTTAAAAAAGGATTCCATTGTTGAATCATGAAGATATCCCCAAAAATAACTCTAGTCCCCTGCCTGAGGACTCTAAACATTTCTTGATGAGATTCAAATTTGATTAGAAAGTAAAATTGACTAAACTTGGTTACAGAAAAACCACCTTCAATACACCATATGTAACTTAAAGCATTTCTAACAACAAAAGAGGTTTTGTTCAACCTGGTTAAGAAACCACCAACAAGCTTATGCTTTCATTGCCTATCATGATAACTATAAGGATTAAACTGATTTTGATAGCATGAAGAAGCTCTATTATTCTGCCATGGCCTAGACATGGCAACAAAACAGCAAGCACAGAACAGGAAACAAAACAAAAGCAACAATAAACTTAAAGACAGTCTCAAAGAAATGAGAATATCAGCTAGAGAAACAAAACAGGCAGGGGATAAAGTAGCAGGAGTATAAGATGAAGACATACTGGTATTGAGTTCTATTTATAGAGCAAATCAGCAACAAGGTCAAGGGAAATGATTACTAAAAAAGTTTTGGACAACTTCTTGAACAACAATTGCAGGAAACAAGGTGATTAACAGGATTGAAAGGTAGATTGTTTCAGCAGCAGTCAGAGAATAATTAGGTTAAAAACAAGATGTAAGCATAATAAGTTGACACCTCATGGTTTTGAATCTCAAGGATGAAATAAAAATTGCCTGAGATTTCCTAAGTGGATTGATGATATCAGAGAGAACGATGAACAGTGGTACCTTGGAGTTTGTGATTTTACTTTCTTCTGCAACAGGCGGCTTGTCTGGTTAAAGTCCTGAGGGGAATCGAAAACCCAAGTAGATGAAGCAGGTAAATCTCGATCTATTGAGAGGCAATACGGATTGAAAGGAGAAAAATTCCCTGGTAAGTAATTGATTCAGCAGACAGCAACCTTGATTCGAGAGGAAAACCATTGAGACAAGCAATCTTCATCGGTAACATAAATTGACCATCCATCACATTAGATCTGAGATCGGTAATTCCCAGGGGACTACATCTTGACTGGGGCCGGTGAGATTAGGGCTTAGCCAATTAGGGAAGAAGAAAACATGGATGAATTTTTTGATTGGGTTTTAGGGTTAGCAGGGAAAAGCTCTAAATAGATGGGGTTCAGGTGGGAAAGCGAAAAGGGTTTTTTTTGTCTTTTTAAGTTATAATTTGTACCTCTCATAAGTTTATAGTGCCGACCTATGTTAATTAACTGATTTTAATAACTTACCATTCCACAAATCGGAAACGAAATTACTGATGTGACTTAAAAAAAAATTTTTTGCTATTTTCTCCGGAAACATTACTAAATTCCAACAACTGCTCAATTATTCTGCTTAAAATAAAATCTGACCTAGGATTCATTAAATCTCCCCCCTCTCGGATGGCTAATACTAATACTACTTGCACTTTAATTTATTATTAAAAAACGTGGCATTAAGTTAAAACTAGTGGGAGCCTACTAACGTGGTATAAAAAACTCCAAATGCGCAAGGATTTCTCTATATAAGATCAAAACCATTACCAGTTCTGATATATACGTCACCTTGTACACATTCGTTCTGTACATTCAAACTTTGATTTTAAAGTAGTAATT
Organism: Papaver atlanticum; assembly: GCA_023531105.1. Taxonomy (NCBI): domain Eukaryota; kingdom Viridiplantae; phylum Streptophyta; class Magnoliopsida; order Ranunculales; family Papaveraceae; genus Papaver; species Papaver atlanticum. The sequence continues at coordinate 663,609 of JAJJMB010010432.1, forward strand.
CACTAAATTATAAAAATGAAGGTCCAAGTTATATCAAAAGAGATCATTAAACCCTCATCACCAACTCCTCCTCGCCTAAGAAATTTCAAGCTTTCACTTCTTGATCAACTTCTCCCTCCCTTTTATGTTCCCATAGTTATATTCTACCCGGCTGGTGATGATTATGTAACCAGCAATAATATTCATGATCAAAGTAGTAAATCTGAGTTGCTCAAGAAATCGTTATCGGAAACCCTGACACGATTCTACCCGATTGCTGGTAGAATAAAAGATAACATCTTAATTGATTGTAACAATGAAGGTGTAGATTATATCGAAGCAAAAGTTAACGGTATAATGTCTGATTTTATGAGTGTCGATGTAGTTCATCAGCTTCATCCTTCACACATTATGTTAGATGATGTAGCTAAAGAAGCGCAGTTGGCAGTTCAAGTGAATTTGTTTGATTGTGGTGGAATCGCGATTAGTATAAGTATGTCGCATAAGATAGTTGATGCATGTACGGCGATAACATTCATCAATGGCTGGGCAGCCACCGCTCGTGCAGCAGCCAAACAAGAAATCGTGTGTCCAACTTTTGACTCAGCTGCAATCTTCCCGGCCCTACCACCAGGAATCCAAGTATCCTCACTCGAGTCCGATGACTCTGTCCAAGGAGAGAACGTCGTCACGAAAATGTTTGCATTTACTGCTCCCAAGATCGCTGCCCTTCGTGCAAGGATCGCGGAGGTAAGAAGTAGCAGTAATGGCTTGTCTAAATACCCGACTCGTACAGAAGCACTATCGGCTTTGGTATGGAAGTCGTTCATAAAGACTAGTAGAGTGAAAGCAGCCCGCAAGTATGCGCTCTCACCAGCATCAACGAAACCCGTCATCAAATCTATTGCCAATTATGCTGTGAATTTGCGCACGAGGTTAAATCCACCGTTGCCTCAAGTATCATTTGGCAATATCCTCATGGATGCAACAGCAGAGTCGACTACGACAATTGATGATGATAATAGTCACGAGTTTGCGGATACGTTAGCTGGGTTGATAGGCCAGCTGAGATTAGGGGTAAGTAGGATCAATGGTGATTACATAAGGAAATTACAAGAAGGTGATCTCGCCTTCTTAAAATCACTTGATGAAGCCTCTCATGATTCAAATGGTGAGAAGGTTCAGATATGTTGGATAAGCAGTTTATGTAGATTTCCATTCTACGAAGCTGATTTTGGGTGGGGAAAGCCATCATGGGTAGCCCTAAATACAAATGCCGAATACAAGAACTCTCTCTTTCTGATGGATACGAAATGTGGTACAGGGATAGAAGCATGGGTGAGCTTAGAGGAGGATGACATGTCCATATTTGAAGAGGATCAAGATCTTCTCAAATATGTTAAAAGTATTAACTAAACTAATTAGGGGACTATAACTTTTCTTCCGATCAGCTTTTTTTTTTATATGTCCACTTTGGCTGCTTTTCACGTTTCCTTCCTCCTTTTTCTTTTTTTCTTCTTCTTTTTTTGCTTTCATGTTCTTGTCATTTGCTAGCTCTATGGGACGATATGCCGGTTGGAGAATAAATAAATTTTGTTTTTTCTTTATCAAAAATTTGGTCCGAGAAATGATGGGTATGAAATCCGTATTTGAACGACGTTTGAATTCCTCGAAAGATTTTTCAAGTGTCGTAACTATACCAACATATCAACCAAGTTAACAGACTTTCGCACTAATATTTCGCGTTACTCTTTTTGTTCATCAGTGGGTAAATAGTAGCACTGAATCCATAATGCGTCGACACAAAAATGCAACCATGTTGTGTCATCCCATATCTTGGACTTCCAACATCGGCGCACAGCAGAATTGGAGCAGAATTTAGTAACGGAGGCCAGAATTCGATGACTACAATAGTATATCTCCACATATTTGAAACTATAACACCAACTAATCGTATCTCGATCGTTATTTTATAGGTGGGATTGCCACACTCATTGGTCGAGCGAAAGGACATAGATCTTATGTGATGAGAAAAATGCACTTTGTCCGTCGCACTTTTTGGCCACTGCTTTTTCAATTCCGATCAAACTGAATCGAATTTGCACATTCTTTTTCAAAATTGATTTAATAATCAAAGATCCACAATCCCCCAGTTATTGTTAAACTTCATCACTTCGATCTAAACAGATCAATTTCGTCTTTAGTTGCCTCAAATTAAAACAAATACAAAACCTTAGTATATGACAAAATATTTGGGAACGCTTATAACATTTCTTAAAAATAAATAAATATATATATATATATAATTTTTTTTTTAAATGGATCATCATTCGGCCCCCCACACCAAGGTCGCTAATAGGGCATACCAAAATATTCGGAGGTGAATCAAACTCCAAATAAGAGAAAACATATTTTACTTTTGGGATAGTACACCCCAAGCAAATTGGTACCCCAATTAGCAGCCATGCCCCACACAAATATTCATCCACTGTATCCTATTATTTAATAAATACATTGTTTTTATATAACAAAATAACAACAGAACGAAACGAAACAATAATGCTTCGTCTTCTAAAGAACTCTCCCGATAAAAAGGGGAAGTGCTAGACCCATCTCATTTTCTTCCTGGAAAAAATCCGACAGGAGAGCTAATGGACTAGATCTGCTACTCTAAATATTGGGATATATGCAATGGAAATTGAGTCCCACTGTTTCTCTCGGTTGGGATATAAATCGGGAAAAAAATTGATGAACAGAGAGCGGAGGGACCCACTCAACCCAACACCCATCCGATACTATAAGGGGTGAGAAGGATGTTATTATCCGAAACTATTGGAGTATTTCAAGGATAGATTTTGGGAGACTTTGATGTAAGTTTAGGATTGTTATTATCTTTTATAAACGGAGTAGTAATAAACAAAAAGTATCGTCAAGCTCCCTTTAAACACACGATTTTATATGGGCTGATACCCGTATTACTAGTGGCTGATACCAATTTATATAGGACAAAAACATCCTGAACGATCCTGACCGTTGGATCGTCTAAGTGGTATCAGCCGCTAGTAGTGCTGGTATCAGCCCATATAAATCATGTTTAAACACGATTAATAAAATGAACAAAAAGAGATGGAAATACCTTAACCGGTTAAATCGGCTTTTACTTAAATTTGCGTTGATGGTTGTAACTTATAGAACCTAATTCTTTTTTCGAAGAAAAGGTTATATTAAAAGGCAAAAAAAACCTTTACAGAATACAAAGGAAATCACTCACTCATAAGATCATCCCAATTGCTCTAAAAGAGACTAGGGGAAACAAATTTGAAAATATTGGTGTAACAAGACCATAAGACAATTTCACAATATCTATGGTCTCCGCTGCACTTTTCTGACGACCACAGAAAACCCTTCCATTTCTCTCTTTCCACAAAATCCAACAGATAGCGTAATGGATAATCTTCCACACCTCTTTACCTCTATCATAAAGCACATTCGTCGACCAAGCCTCAAACAACTGGAACAGTTCTCTTTCGTCCGACAGAACGAAGATAACTATCAATGTAATTAAGAATGTGATTACATAATTCGGTGCGTCTAGCACCATTCACAGGGGAAATGCTGCCTGGTTTATTTGTTGCTATTATAATAACCAGATATTTACATATCTTCTTTGATATAAGAAAAACAAAACTTTGTAAAGCGTCTAGAAAGTGGAAAGTAGTTATTGACACTAAGCCTAGTTATTCAATGTTATCTATGTAACTAGAAACTCCAAAAGCTTTATTGATAATTTATTATTAGGTAAAAAGAGAACTCAGGAGTTAGCAAGATTCTTCACGTTTTCGCGTCTTGTGCATTGAATTTACTATAACTTTGAAAACACTCGGATAAGAAGACAGAAGAACCTCACTGCCAGAATTTCAAAATGGGTGTATTATTGGCTGTATCAACTACCAAGTTCTTCTTTTTCTCCATGGCTGCTGTTCGTGATCCATTCAAAAAGGCAAATCTTTTTGGTTTGACTATGTGGCATATCTTTCTTGCTCTTGCATGGATATCCTGTTAGATGTTGATTGGATGTAATAGTGCTAGTGTCATACACCATGGTCATAGTAATGCTAATAGTTCACAATCAAGGAAAACAAAGACATTGTTGCAAACGCTGGTTACACATGTCTATGATTAGTTTTTGAACTGAAGGTTTTGGTAACAATCTTACATGCCGTGTCTGTCGGTAAGGTTTTTACTTTTCTTTTCGTAAATCATCATTTTGTCTTATCTGGATTACCCTTTTCTTAAATCCTACTGTTTTTGTTTTATATTACCCGACAGAGTTGATCAGTTCCTCGTGTATAATCGTCGATAACATGCATGATTAGTTACAGAGAAAAGTTAGATTGCACGGCTCCTTACGGTTTCCGTCACATAAAAAATGGATAGCCAAAATAGAAAAAATAAAAGACCTATTTCTTGAGAGACAAAAATACGACGCCCGATTGGGTGATAGTTTTTTTAACTGGGGATATAAATTATTATCTCCTCCAATGGTATCTGCTAAGGGGTATTTTTTGGAGGTGGAAATACGAAACTACTCTTTAAAAAAATAAAAAATAAATTAAACCTAAATATTCCTCACTCCCTTTCAAATTCTAAATATTCCCCACTCATTTTCAAATTCTCTTCTCCTTTCTGCCGGCTCCTCACTTTGAAAAATTTGTTTTTTTTTTACATTCGAAAGTGATGAAGACCATGCCGGTAGTGATGAATACAATGCCGATATCTAGTGCCGGCATGGCTGTTAGGATGAATACCATGCCGATATCTAGTGCCGGCATGGTTTTTAGGATGAATATCATGCCGATATCTAGTGTCGGCATGGTTTTTAGGATGAATACCATTCCGATACCAACATAGCTCAGAAAGTCTATCCCAAAACTTGTTTGTGCCGGCATGGTCGATTCCCAAGTGTACCGTGCCGATTTGAGGATAAAAACATACATAAAATCTATCTGAAATAACAAGTTACAATGTACATTGCCGGCACTACTACCGGCATGCTCGATAATGAACTTTCTTTGCCGGTAGTGTACTTACAATTTCAAAATTGGGGGATATTGTGTATCGGCATGGTTTTTAGGATGATATTCATACTTTTACTATGCCGTCACTAAGTTTTTTAGGCGTAACAATGGCGGATTCAATGAAAATAAAATAAAATTTCAATACATTAATACCTATATATGACTAACTGGAGCACTTGTATATTCAACTTGTTTACTCTCCTAGGTTAGTTCTTCACCTAAACCTTCATGATCATAAATATCTTGATTTAATGTTGTTGCATCAACAAATTCAATGATAATGATTTATTCTAATGATTATCAAACTAATCTATTAACTTAGATAATTATAATTAACCACTAAACATAATTAGTGAGGGGTAAATTAGGAATTAGTTAAAATACATGGATAAGGGGTGTCTCTGATTTACTATTTAAATCCCGTTTTTGTCTTTCTCCCATATCCCCCAATTAATAAAAGTATCCCCCAATTGCGCATTCAAAAATAGTACTGATCTATTACAGTATGACAAATACTAGTTTGTGATCGGTCTCAGACACCAATTGTCCACATTATCAATGGTTATTAGTCATGCATTAAATTTTAAACCATCTTACAAATATGTCAGTTGGGAGCAATGTAGTCAATCTCGGCCGAGATGGCCGAGATCTCGCTGGAAATTCCGGTTCCGGCTCTCAAGATAACGGAATGCTTGATTCTGCCGAGAAGGATTTTGGCCAAAATTGGCCAGAATCATCCGGAATTTTTGGTTGAATTTCGGGTGATCCGGCCGGATTTAGCCGAAACTTGGTTTAAGTTTTTGAAATTTATATGGATCTAGAGTTTTCTATTATTTTGAATGAAGACTTGTTTCTAGCTTAATAAATTTGTTGTATTTGCACACAATTATGTGTGTAAGTTTGAATAATGCTTGATATACATATTATATGTATAAAATTCGAAACGAAATTTCGGTCGTTACTCCGAGATTTCACTGAGATGAAGTTGTCCCAGTGTCTCAGTCAACCGAAATCCAGAATTAACTACATTGGTTGGGAAACTTGGGACCATAATTCACCATTTGTCAAGAATGGTGTTGTATCTCAACTGGCTGATCCAAAGCATGAAAAGTCGTGTAATTATTAAGTTTTACACAAATTAATTGTGAGATAGGATTTGAAACACACAAATTAATTGTGAGATAGGATTTGAAACACACAAATTAATTGTCCCTTGTAAAAAAAATATTGAGATGTTTTTTTTTCTTCGAAATAAGGAGATACATAAGGAAAAGAGGATCCCCTAATTTTTCTGATTCGGTCTCAATGGAGACAATCACCGCGGAGGTGTTCCTCATGATGACTGAATCTGTAAGATTAACTTCACGTAAGATAATTACATTATAGTTTTGAATAGTTACATTACTAGCTTTGACAGAGTCTAACATTATTCAAGGAATTAAAAAAAGATGGAGATGAGTCTTCCCAAAAAAATAATGTTATTTTATTTTCTTCCCTCATTAGCTAGTAAGTCTTCTGCTCCATTTGCATTTATGTCCGCAAATTGAAGAAAAAAAAAAGACTAGTTGATTTGCCAAGATACGTGCTTCCTCAAAGATGGGTTTGCATAGCCAGGTGATTGATGGATAAATTTTTGATGGGGGTGAAACTCGCGGGGGGCATGGGGGACCAATTAGAAGCTTACATTTGTTGTTCCATTTTTAGGAGTTTCTAACTGCCAAATATGGAAGAACAAATGTCGGCTTCTTATTGGTCCACCATGCCTCCTTCGAATTTTTCCCCCAACAAAAATTTATCCGTGATTGAGTTGTTTGTGCCTTGTAGATAGTTAATAACTGATAAGCAATCTCCTTCAATGACCATATTTCTGATATTCTTTTCTTTGGCCCAAATCACTGCCAGCAGAAAAAAAAAAAACTACTACTTCTGCTGATGTAGTTCTGCAGATCCCAAAGCCCGCTCCTTTGAAGGTGCCTGTCCAGTTTCGTAAAATAAAACCAAACCTTGCATTAGTTCTTTCTGAAATCCAAGAAGCATCACAGTTGATTTTGAAGTTATTCGAAGAAGGACATATCCAATTTTTCATACTTTGTGTAGGAAATTTAAAAATATCATTTGAGCGTACAAATTGTTTAAACCAAATAAGCTTGGCCACAAATTTATATATCATATGAAGTGAAAAGTAGAGGGTACCAAGTACTCCCCAATTTTTTCGTTCGGTAACCTGTATGGACAAATCTTAATACAATTGTAAGTACACCAACTTAATGATCCTTTACAATGTGTATATAGAGTTTATATCTCTACCTCTTCTCAACCAGCAAGTCTAAACAATGAATTCCATGAAGCTGATTGTTAAGAAGAGTACTTGGACGATCTCAAAAATCAATATCGAAGACCAAATAGTATCCAATATATTCAGATCCGAATTCTGCTAAGTATGAAACTTGTTATATATCTTTCAAGATACGAATTCTACAAGAAACGAGTGTCGTAATTGATCTTAATTATACAGACATATCTACTAGAATTGAATACGTACTACTTGTGTAAATCTTATTATAATGATAAACAATATAATGCGGAAAAGAAAAAACACAAGACACCAGGAAACCGCAATAGCATAAAAACCCCGGGACCTCGTCCAGATTTGAACATCAAATTGTATTAAGCTGCTACAAACACTAGATAGCCTACTATTAGACTTCGGACTGGAATATAGTTGAAACTTAATCCACTCTCCAAGCAATTCAGTTACAGTCGCGCTCCTTACGTATCTTGAACCTCGCAAGGCTCTACGCAACTGATTCCCTTAGCCGATGTCCTTTACAACCTAAGAGTTGCTTCAACCTAAGTAAATACTTTTGATACCAATCTACCTCTATTTGCAATAGACAAAGCTAGCAAACCTTACAAATCCGAAACACTTACACTCAGTTAGCTGAAAAGCCTGAATTCTTAACCACCTCTAAAGAACAATCTTGAATTCATCAATAAGAATGGTTTTCAGATATCTATCTCGAGGAATCACAAAGTTTGAGACGAAGAGAACTTTGTAGTTTCTATCTATCTTGCCTTAAAGAGATTACGAGAAACACGATAACAGAAAAGCAAGATAAGGATACACAAACTATCAAGGTAAAGATCGTCTGACCTGGCTTCACAATCCCCAAGTGAAGTCTTTGAGTCGTAGACCTAATTATGTTTCTTAGAGGAAACCTAGGTCAATAGAAGAAGACTCTAGAAATCAACTAGGACACAAAGTGTCAAGGATTAAATTTTCCAGTTGAATGAGCCTCTTTATTTATAGATGTTCAAGACTGAGGGTTGCTTAGAATTCAAGCTAAGATATTTGAGATTCAAGCAAACACTTTCTCTGTTTAGGTGAAACTATAATTAGGGTTTCGAGTAAGCATGTGAGAAGTTTGTGTTGAAATCATATAGAAGAATATACACATGGTCCGGGTACGTAAACCGTGTATAATGATCGTTCTTAGAAAATATGTCTTTCAAACTTATAAGGAATATTTTATTCATTTAAACACTTAATTAAAATTTTAATCATGATAAACATAAAAAAAGTGTTTTATTGATCATATATGTCTTAGAGGTGTTTATGAGAGTCATAGCAATGCTAACCATATTTTAAAAAAATAAGTCTTTGAGCATCCGTTATTTCATGAGGCTGGGTGCTACGGTTTGCGAACGGGTTTGCCAACCGTTAATGACTCGTGAACTCAGAGCACTACGGTTCGTGAACTAGGTTCGCCAACCATTGGCCTTTCACCAATTTTATATCACCACGGTTCGTGAACCAAGTTGGAAAACTGTCTCATTCTGAACTTAAAGTTTCCGAACTGGTTCGCCAACCTTCCTGTATTCCAGAAACTCGGATGTCTAAGATTTGCGAGATAGTTCGCCAACCCACCTTGAGTCTAAATTACAGTGGTTCTGAAATTCTCTCATTGATTTTTGAAACCTTCCCATTTGCCAAAGATATAAATATCATTGCTTGGGCAATTTTCAAGTGATCCAAAACATTAGTTCTTGAACAGTAAATTATTTCAAACTCAGTCTCCAAAAGGACCAATGAACATCCATTGCTTGAATCATATTTTGAGATGTTTAACAATACAAACTTGAGTTGAAATTTCTTATTTGTTTGTAATAAATCTACTAGAAATCATACGATATGATCTCATCTTTCTTCATAATAAGAGACCCCAAAACGCCACATGGCGTCACCACAACCATTTTGATATATGGTGAAGCCACATCATCGTTATTTTCCATGTCATTGCATTGTCATCATGTTTCTTCATTATCGATTCCCGTTAGACACATCTCTTCACATAGAACCTCTATAACAGTTATCCCAAAAGACACCTTACAACTAATAGCTATCACAAAAGACACCTTACAATCGATTGCAAAAAGATATCTAACTATGCAAGCGCCTCTTCAAGTATTTATAGACAGAGACCTGGAAGTAAGAAGAAGAGAAGTTAGACACTTAATTTATTGTTTACTGATAAAGAAAACAGTGGAGGGTAAATCATGGACGAGAACTTTTAACCTTACATTGTAAGGATGATGACATATACGTACACATCCTGTCATGTGATCTCATCCCCAAATTATCGTGGAAGTTCATTCTCTTGCAGCATTTAGAAATTGAAGGCTCCATACATCATACATATACATGTAACATGTATGATGGTAGTGTATACAAGTCCATAAGTATGACCATTTGGTAGGATTGTGTTAATAGTTTCGAGACAGAGTGATTACGAAGTTGGAGTGGTTTCCATGTTCAGAGCATAAAGTTTTAAAGGCAGAGGTGGACATGGTTATTAACACCAAAATGGGGAAGTTTAAATTGGAGGTTGTTGTCATCATCGTCACTACCAGAAAGTAAAAGTTCTGTAGAATTACAAGGAGAACACAAAAAAGTGCAGATGTATGTCGTTATTGTCTATGTGGGATTACGAATGCATTATCACTTTCCATATATAAACTTCCTGCGTCCAGAAGGACTACGTAAAAAAGCATTGAAGAATAAAAGGATAAAAAAATTATGAAATATGGTATCTTCGGCAACAACTAAAAAGGAGAGGTTATTGTGGAAATTGATATTCAAATTCATCTATCAACTGTTCATAATGGTGATAGTAATTATTAATGGGTAATGAAGAGAATTGATTAACGAGTGATTTGATTAGTAATAAGTTTGGCATTGTTATCTTATGTGTTCGTAAAGAATTCATATTTGTACAATCGTTCTGCTCTATGGAAACCATGTCATCATTGCCAACTCATCCGAAAAGATACATCTTCATACCAAACGTTGTTTTCCCAAGGAAATCCTAACCAGTTAAACATTTCAGTTACAAGTTCTACAAAGTCCAAACGACGCATCTCATATTGGTTGCTTTACGGATACTACAAATATAAGATACAATGGATTTACCCTTCATCCCCCTCAATAAAATATCTTCATGAAAATCTCTTTTCAAGAGATATCCATCACTATCCATTGATATTAAGATTTGAGTTCTTCACCGCAACCATTTGCTGACCCTCGGATAAGGAGACAAATTTAGAAAAAGAACTCAATGTTTTTAAAGATAATAATAGGCATTAATTGTTAGGCTTTTGGAAACAATTATGGGGGTCCCTATACTTGAACAACTTTTTATGAGTCGGGACAACCACAAGGGAAAAAAATATGGTGTCATAATATTTGTGGATTTGAAACAATGGCCAACGGGGACAGAACTTACAGAGAAACACAAGAAATGGAAAGACATAATAAAGAAACTTTAAGGGGGGCGTCCACTCAAACAAGGTGGTTCTCTGTGAATTGTGGTGCTCACGGATGAACAATAATAATAATTTCAACCTCATCGTTATAATAATATGTACAGGATAGGGCTCAACAGATGGAACTCACATCCACAGAACTTAAAAAGAACTTCAACTGGACATGGACCACATGGTTGTAGTGAGTTTCAATGACAAACACCAAGGGTGGTACGTTTCTTTTATAAGTTTGATAAAGTTTATTAATCACTGTTATATCAAATAATAAGTTATTGATCCTCTCTTTACTTGTAATGGAAGTAAAATTCTATAATTAGTGCAAATCTTAGTGACAGTTGAGTCATTTTTTCGCCTTATGAACACCATCACGCTCACAAATAAATGCTAAATATGCTTAGATTTTAAGATAGAAGAGAGAAGTGCATTCCAACATAAAAGTTAGTTGCTTAGATTTTAAGATAGAAGAGAGAAGTACATTCCAACATAAAAGTTAGTATTGCTTATTCAAAACAATATGCGTTGAAAAGTGACACAATTTTTATCCCACGGAAGTCAAAAGGGACATCGTTGGTAGTTCCATTTTGGCGAGGTTGTTTAACGATTGCAGAATCTAATATTATTGGAGTTCTTAGAAGAATTTATCTTTTTTCTCCTCAAATTTAGAAGAAAATGAATAAGATGAGCATCATGCTTCCTTCTCCGATACAAGTATTACTTAAAATTACACTTTAAAAATAAGATTTCACACATAAACTTCCATTGTTATACATCCGGTGCATATGCACCGGGTTAAAGGCTTGTATAGATAGAATGGTAAAGCTTGTGAGTAAATAGAATTGTTCAGTCTTTACATACTTTGTTGATGAATGGTAGGATCAGAAACCTACAATAAATATACTGCAAGTGCACAGTGTCTAACTAGCTATTAGACAATGGAAAGTACAGGTCGAACCCACAAAAAGTGTGAAAATACTACTACAACTAATATCAAGAATAACTAATCAAATTCAATATTTCAGAAATTGATGGATTAGTAACTAAAATAACGAAACTGGAAAAGCAAGATAATAAAAGATGTATGTAAGATTATGAAAGTGTTAAGGATTCGGGAATCTGTTGTAGGTAAGTCACTTGTATTTGTCGCAAAGGTCTCAAATTTACTCATGCACAAGATATTTTTGTTTAGGAATTGTCGACAAGAATTATCAAAAAGATAGTTTGTTCTCACTTCAATTTCATGGCGATACCGGGTAAAAAATCCATGCGTTAGCGGTGAAAGTAAGGAGGTAACTTCTGTTAGCAGTATAGCCCGTTTAGTAGTATTTATTCATACTTCGGGTTTGAGCGATACAACCTATAAAATAAATAAAAATAATAATATTAGTACACATACAAGCACTAAAAAAATATAAATAAGATGGTAAAAATGTATATAAGCGCTCATCAAATACCCCAAAACCTATATTTTGCTAGTCCCGAGCAAAACTAAACTGAAAAACTAATCTAAATAAAAAGTCCTAACTTACTGTTGCAGGCATCGGGATTGCACTTAGCATGCGCAACAAGCCTTTGAACCCATAGGTGTCCCTATCGAACGTGTTTTAGTCTCGTGAGGGTTTACAAGAGGTGTACCCACAAAACCTTTACTCCAAATCCTAGCTACCTGTGAAGAATCTTTGAACGATACTAAACAATCTCCTTAGTTGGCATACTCTCATTGACTACAGGAGGAATGCGAATCCAATTTTTGTACACGAGTTTGCACTCAAGCATACTAAAATTCATATATAAGTGATAGAGCTCTACTCAGATAGTTGCACAATGGACATCAATATCATGAATCAAACAAATTACATCAATAGATTAAGAAGATGGATATAGAGATAGATAGTTTGCGATGTTAACTAAGGTGAACAGTGTTTCCCATGTCTGTCTGAAGGTCACTGCCAGGATGGATCTTATGAATCCTAATGGATTAAGATACTGGTCTGAAATCTAATATCAACACAACTGGTATATACAAGGGACCTAATGGTCGATAATCCTAATTCTAGATCAAGTCTGCTGGTATATACAAGGGACCCAGCGGTCGATTATTTTTCTATTTTTTATGAATTTTTTCATATATATATATATATATATATATATACTATGATTAGTCCAATTGGTCTGATCTTTTTTTTTCCAGTAACTCAATCATTTTACTTCATCCCCGCGGTGATAACAATTCCATATTGGTGCCCCACCAAATCACTTAGAGAAACATAAAAGTTTGCAAAAATAAAAACAGAAAGTAATAAGACGACTCCGAGATAAGGTGAAACTACCATGTTATTTCTAACACCTAAGCTATGTCCTTTTATGAATAAAATCTGTTGTTGGGTTCCCCAATTCCTACAACCAAGATGTTTCTATCCACTTAGATTGGTTAGTTATATCCTGAATTGGCACAGGTTTCGAGGCTCTGGAGTTTTATTATTGGCATCAATTTTCGGAAACTCTACCCCCAAACCTAAATTTAACATTGTCCTCAATGTTTCAAACCGTGCAACCAAAGATAACATGCATATAAAGGCAAGAGAAGCAAATGTAAATCAAAGAAAAGGGATTGAAACATTTCACCTGATTGAGTATTCCATGTAAAACACATCAAAAGATAGTAATAACAAGGTATGCAAAAATAAAAGTAAACAAAAACCATAAAAAGAAAATAAAAACAAGAAAATAAAAATCTACATACATGAATGTACATAAAGGATCCCCATAAACTAATAACCTGAAAATTTGGGGATCAACCCAAAATACAGTATTCACAAATGACAGTTTTGCACTTATGTTATGATACCGAAGAAGGTGAAACTATCAAAAAGAAATAGTTACTCTCAAACCTGGTTTTTACTTCACATGAAAGTGAGTAAACGACAAAATATGGAGATGCTATTGGGATCGGGGAATTCTCAATTGGTTCATGCACGATGTCAGGAACAAGCAAATTCTCTGGGTATTTGGATGCAAAGTAATCCAACAAAATTTTAGAAGCACACAATTCTAACCCTAAATTAGGTAACTTTTGGAAGTCTAGGGGTCTAGAAACAACCTCTAATTCGGGTGAATGATAATGTGAGATAGATTCATCTATGGAATTAGGAAAATCATCCACAGGGTCCTCTATATATTATGTCTGGAATAGAGAGTCACTACAAAACCGATCATCATCGGCATATAACCTCTGTCATTCAAGAACTCTTAATATTTGATCCAATCTAGACGATCTCTTGTTATAATACTCCTCATATATCGTTTTATATGATTGTTGACTTACCATATTCGAAAAATCAACTTCATAACATTGGGATTGATACTCATCTGAATAACCACCCATATCGAAGTGGCGAGGATTTGAACTTCCATACCTGAGACGATTATAAGCACAAATTTCCTTATACCGTGGCCCGTATATATATTCCCCAATCGTTATCTCAGATGACGTCTCATGAGAAGGAGTCATCATCTTTAAAAAGGTACCTTAAATAAAGTTCTAAAACACAAAACAAGTTAAAAGGGGAAAAAACCTAAAATAAAATAAAAATGTTGTACAAAAAATAAAATAAAAAACCTAATTACGATTAGAAAATTAAAATACTAATTACAATATTCCAGAACCGCTCCCCGGATGCGGCGCCAAAAACTTGGTAGGGTCGGAAACCTACAATAAATATACTGCAAGTATACAGTGTCTAACTAGTAGAAAATGGCAAGTACAGGTCGAACCCACGAGGAGTTTGAAAATACTACTACTAACTAATATCAAGAATAACTAATCAAATTCAATATTTTAGAAATTTATGGATTGGTAACTAAAATAAAAAAACTAGAAAAGCAAGATAATAAAAGATCTAACCAAGATTATGAAGGTGTTATGGATTCGGGAATCTGTTATAGGTGAGTCACTTGTATTCATCGCAAAGGTCTCAAATTTACTCATTCACAAGATATTTTCGTTTAAAAATTGTCGACAAGAATTATCAAAAGGATAGTTTTTTCTCACTTCAATTTCATGGCGATACCGGGTAACAAATCCATGAGTTAGCGGTGCAAGTGAGAAGGTAACTCCCGTTAGCAGTATAGTATGTTTAGCAGTATTTATTCGTACTTCGGGTTTGAACGATACAAGCTATAAAAGAAATAAAGATAATAATATTAGTACACATACAAGCACTAACAAATATAAATAAGACGGTAAAAATATATAAATTAAGCGTTCATCAATGAAGTTCTCCAAGTGTCTTCGTCGATCTTCAGTCTTCGAGGGTGATGTCTGATACTCAACTACCAATTTTTATACCTAGTCTGAGACTTGACTTAGTAGACTAAAAATCAAGATATAGTTTTCTTCATCTAACATTGAAAATAAGCTTGAGATAGGAAAACTTGCTAGTTCGACCGAGTAGTGCTCTAACATCAAGCATATAAAAATCTTAACAAAAATTTTATTAACAATCACGTTTAATTTTTGTTTAGAAAATTTTCTGCAAATAAAAAGGTTGCTAACTGTTAGAGCATAGCTCGATCGAGCTCAAAAGTTTTGCTATCTCTAGATTGTTGTCAATGATAGATGTACGAAACCATATCTTGATTTCTAAACTACCAAAGTCAAGTCTCAGACTAGGATTAGAGTATGGTAGTTGAGTATCAGACATCACTGAATAACCCTCGAATACTGAATACTGGAGAACAAATACAGACATTTGCGAGAACTTTATCAACAAAGAGGTATGTGAAGACTGACCTATCCTATTTACTCAAGGTATTTACTATTCTATCTAATGAGACAATGTCGTATGATTTTAGCAGATTTAATATTCCAAAAAAGAAATTTCGAGTTTAATCTTGTCTTGATTAAACTATTGAAATATGATTCAAGAAATAAATGTTCGTTGATCCTTAGCAATCTTAGTTGAAACAATTCATTGTTCACAAACTGTTTTCTTTTTAAGTTCACCATTTGAAAATTGCCCAAGCAACATTGCATACTGTCTATAACTATTGGGAATGTTTCAAATTTAATTATAAGAGATATGGTACTACTTGGCGCAAGGTAAACATATTTGTATGTATAACCTATGTCAGTTTAAATTCCATAGACTGTAGAGGTTTGCGAAACCGGTTTGAGAACCATGTACATCTGAGTTACAAAATAGTGGAAGGTTTGCAAACCCACTGAATCTGACTTCGCAGACTGCCAAGGATTCCAAACCCATTTTGAAAACTCTTAGGGACTGACTTCGTGAACTTCCAGTGGTTTGCAAACCTGTCCAGTTTCAGTATTAGCATAAGTCCACAAACTATTATATATGACTATGTTCGCTTTTGCTACAACTCTCATAGACACTTCTGAGACAACTTTTGTGCTTGTGGATCATTAGTTAGTCTTTAGTGTTATTGAACACTAATAATGCTTGTAAGTTCAAAGTCTACGTATCCTCTATGGACTATCACTCGTGTACGGTTCCAGAACCCTAGGCCATAATGCATGTTCTTCGGTGTAATTCCAAGACGGACTTTTCACATGCTTACATGAATTTCTAATAAGAGTTTCATCTAAACTGAGAAAGTGTTTGCTTGGATCTCAAGATATCTTAGATTGAATTCAAAACTACCTAGATCCTTGAAAATCTATAAATAGAGACTCTTGCAACGAGATTTCTTAATCCCTGGCACTCTTGTATCCTAGTTGTTAAGCTAGAGTCATCCTCTATAACCTAGGTTCGTCATAGAACTGTATTTTAGGTTACGAATTTAAAGACTTCACTTAGGGATCCGTGAAGCTCGGTCAGACTATCTTTTACCTGATAGTTTTTGAATCTGGATCTTGTTCTTATTTCTTATTGATTTTTTTTCTTCAGGTTTTCGTAATCTTGGATCAGGAACGAGATAGAAAAAAATCACAAAGTTCTCTTCATATCAGACTTTGTGATTCCTCAAAATAGATATCTAAACTCTTCTTTGATTTGTTAGGATTGTTTTTGAGGGGTGGTTAGTAATCCAGGATTCTTAACAAACTGAATGTATGTGTCCCGGACTTGTGAGGCTTATTGTACTTTGTCTACTGCAAACAAATCTCCAAACCTAGATTGAAACATATCAAAAGGGAAATCAAATAGGCTTGTCTGTAAGAAACAAATTGGTACCATAAGTCTTCACTGAGGTTGAAGCGACTATTAGGCCTTAAAGGACATTAGTAAATGGATCAAGTGCGTTGAATCTTGAGAGGGTTAAGAAACATAAGGAACATGACTGTAGCTGAATTGCTTAAAGGATTAATTCGGTCTCAACTATATTATATTCTTAAGTCTGATTGTAGGATAGTGTCTGTAGTATTTTAATACAATGTGGTGTTCAAAGATGGACGACTGGACGAGGTTCATGCAGGTACAATTTTCCTCATTCACAAATTTTTTGATATCTTGTGTTTTTTCTTTTACGCATTATAGTTTTTATCTTTATAATAGAAATAATTTAAGTTCTTATTATTTGAGATCAAAACCAATACTTGTTCTTGTTGAATTCATATCTTGAAAGATAGATTAGAAGTTTCATACTTGTTAGAATTCACATCCTCTTAATTCAGATATAACTAGATTAATCGTAAATATTGATTTTTGAGATTGTCCAAAAACTCCTCTACACAATCAGGTACATGGACCTTTGGTCTACACATATCTATTTTGAAAGATAAAGAGAGAAACTCTATATAATCTTCTTTAAGGGTGTTTTCTTTAAACTACTTTGTGCTTGTATTGAACGAAAAAAGCGACGGCTCTTCCGAGTTAGGGTGCATGGGCCACCCGGGAGATGAATATGGCAAGCCGGATGGATTAAGAAGGAGAGAGACGAGTTTTTCATCTGTAAATGGCACTCTGACCTGTACGAAGAACCCCCAGTCTCAATGCACACTTCACATCTACACTCCCTAAGAATTTTCTCAATTGTATAAGCCTTGACATCCGCAGGATCGGGTAGCCGCTTCCTTCATGATGATCGCTGGACTCGGCTTCTTCTTCTTCTTTTTCTGTCTCTCTACTTATTTCTCTGCTTATTTCATCTTCTGATTCTTCTTCTCCTGGATGATCACTTTTAAAAGAGTTAGTCGACATTGTAAAGGAATGGGAAATAGGCGGTAAAATAGATCGGGAAAAAGAAAGGTTCAAGGCATATATATAGACGACCTCTAACAGGGGTTGAAGAATACAGTTATGTAGAAAAGGTATAACCGTCGGAATCTGGAAGGACACGTCGTGGGAGGACAACCGTCTCAGGAGACGTGGGTGATTAAAGGATATCCACTGGGGACTTAGAGTCGAGAATAAGAAATAAGTAGGACCGCTAAAATAAAAAGTAGAATGTCTATCGGGTTATTTGACGATTAACCCAATAGCCAGGGACTAATGTTGATACTTGAAAAATAACTACCTATTGTTAAAGAGAAGGTACCCTTAAAGGAGGTCCAGGCTCATGAGGTGAAATAGGAACTTGGGGACTAAGCTCAAGTTCTCTTAGAATTATCCATAGAAATAAAGGGTATGAAAGGATTTAAGGAAAAAAATGAGGTCTATAAGAAAGGAATGACAGTATTAGTAAATAAAAAAGTCTTGAAGGGCCATGTGTCATGATGTCACATGAAGAGGGGATTTTGGGAAAGTCTATATAAGGAAGAAAATAGTTCTATAAAAAGGGTATTCTCTCTCCTACTCTTCTAGGAAAGTACATGTTGTTACTAGGATCAGTTAGCTTAAACACACTACCCCTAAAACAAGGAGCATGTCGGGTCATTCCAAGATACTTCCTTGAAAGCTAGCAGGTGATAAATCAAGGAAATATGCCAAAGGTAAGAGGCTATCTATTATCATAAAAATATAAATAACCTTGTGTTGTCCTTTGGAGACACAAGTGGTGAGTGATTATGGATCTTTTGTAATACCTCGATTCAACAGATAGGGTTCGCCGAATGGAATATAGTTAATGGTTTGACGTCCTTTCTTAATACTGATGCCCGATGGATTCATTTGACCAAACTTATCAATTAAGCGTGCTCGGCCGGAAGTAGTCACATGATGGATGACCTCTCGGGAAGTTGTTGCTGGATGACTGCGGCAGTACTGTTAAAAATCACACATTACTGGATAACTGTAGTGGATAAGTGTGAACAATATCGATATTAGTTAGGATACAACTAGGGTCGGGATGCTTGTACTCGAGTGGGAGAGTGTGCTGGTGTTGGGTGGTTATGCCAGATATTGGTCTCTCAAGAGGTAATGAACGTCTACATTATACCGAGGACTTTGTGACACAGCTGGCTCCAGAGTTGGCAGAGAACTCTGCAGTTAAGCGTGTTCGGGCGAGAGTTATCCAGGGATGGGTGACCCCTTGGAAGTTGATGTTGCATGACCGCAACGAAGCCCGTTAAAAACCCCATACTGCCGGATGACCACAGTCGTTAAACGGGGACAATATCGGTGTAGGGTCGGGTCATTACACATTCTCTACTCTGCGACTCAATACTAAACCCTAAAAACATGTATTTACCATTTTGCCCATTTTTGGCACCCATAGTTAGATACATACTTTATACTCTTTTAACCTCATTTTCCATATATTCATCTTAAGGCTTCTGATAACTCTTTTTGGAATTATTTCTATGAACGATAGCTAAAATGCTCAAGCGTAATTATTTCTTGTTCTTTTTTTATATCAATGGTGCTTATGGTGTAGGAAACAATAAGAAATAAGTTTTTGAGTTTTTGTTTTTCTGTTCATTATGCTTATGTGTGATAATGTAATAAAAATTAAGATGTAACACATCTCTAGCGCTAAAAAATGGATATTTGTAAATTCCGTGTGATTGCAAAGTTTTATAAAAGATTTACGAAACATGTATAAACAATACTACCATTAAAAGACCTACCAAACATGTATAAACAATATTACCACTTCTTGGGATAAGTTTTGACACCAAAAATACATAAGGCCCCAATACATAAAAAGGAATGATAAATACTTTATATAAAGGCTTCTCTTAAATATAGCCCACACTTTTATTAACCATAACCCCTTTTAATCATAGCCCACAATATTATTCAATTTATTAACCATAGCCCATATCATAGCCCACACAGAGTTAGCATAAATCGGTTTCTAGTAGAGGCGAGTTAAGTTCAGATGATCCAACTCAGTTAATTTAGTTATAAAACTAGATTCTAAAACGATTTTCACAAACCCTGTTTTTCTAAAACCGGCCAACCATACCCTCTAGCTATAAACCCAAAAATTTCTTTTCAAAATTGGTTTGAAAATTCAATCATTCAAATCATCATGGGACGAACTAAACAAGAAAGAATCAAATAAACTTCACAAGATATTTCAAGGTTAGTTATACTAAATTTTTTAGATTTTAAATTGAAACCCAAATGAGAAAAATTCGTTTTTTATGGGGTTTTGCTGTTTAGGTAAGATTTTTGTTGTTGAGATTATGTTTATTAGTTATAGACCAATAGGTATACAATGAGTTTATAATTTAAAAAATTTATCAGATTTTTTTTGTTTGAAGTGTTAGTGTTAGGATTCTACATTCCATGTGTTTGATAAATTGTCTAAATCATATGCATACATGTAAGCCATATGTATAATTTAGTTTTTAACCCAAAAGAAAGGGTGCATGTTTACTTTTTTTGATTTTGTGCCAAAGTACTTAAATTGTTATTGACAAAGAGAAAATTTATGGAATTTACATGATTAATTGCAGCTAAATTAGATTAACAGTTGATGATCTTATAGCCTATCTATCACTGTCTACTTGTGTTAAACTTGAATTTAAATAAGGCTGATAAAAATTTAAACTTGAATTGAATTCCTCTTATAATTTAATTTCCCCTGTTATTTTTTTAGGTTTACAAAAAGAACGACAAGAATGGCTTCATCTTCGGTTCGAAGGGGCGATCGGCCACCAAGTAAAGAAGTTGCGGATGAGATTGACAAAGATACACTGGAAGAGAGTGATAGGGATGAATACGATGAGAATAAGTATAGTCATGAAGAAAAAAGTGATGAGGTTGATGACGAGAATGGTGATAAGGATGATGAAGAGATAAGTAGCTACAAGCATGACAACGAGAAAGATGATAATGATGATGAAGAGAATGGTAACAAGGATGGTGATATGGAGTATAAAGGAAAAATGGTGGTTGAAGTAAGTGACATCTCCGGGCAACCGATTGATCCACATCTTCTATGCTATTATGGAGACCACATTGCACGACTAGTATGGGAAATCTCGGTACGTTAATTTTTTTTTTTTTTTTTAAATATATTTCTTGTGAATGTTAGTTACTTTATTGTGTATAATTTGTTGTTTTGTTTCGTAGAATCCAAGAAAAAACCCAAGACCGTTGCTTAAACTCCATCAACACCAAGACATGGTAAAAATAATGTGGCCAATTGAGAAAGAATGTTCCAAAGTTCAAGAGTATGTGCAAAACATCGATTTCTATCCATTAATCAAGTATGTCCATGATAAGATTGATCGCGCTCTTATTAATGCATTTTGTGAGCGTTGGTATCCGGAGACCAACACGTATCATCTACCTTTTGGTGAAATGACTCCAACAATTGAGGATGTTGAGCGCATCACCGGGTTACCTTCTAAAGGAGAACAAGTGTATACAACATATGCAGGTAAGACTATGACTTGGCAATTTACATATGATTTGATTAAAAGAACTCTTGGAAAAACTGAGGCACAAATTAAGCAATAAGGGGCATTATGTGGAACCCCGAAACAATTAGAATTTTTTTTTGAAGCTTAACTGGTTAAGGGATAATTTCAAGAGTAAAGAGAAGGATTCTAAGAAAAGAAAGGAGCAATGTGCCAGAGCATACCTCCTTTATGTAATCGGCTCAATCATATGCGGTGATAAATCAGGTGGAAGTGTTTATTCTTATTTCTTACAATGTTTAGAAGATTTAGACAAAGTTAATACTTACTCTTGGGCCACAGCTTGCTTGGCTTGCTTGTACCATCAATTGAGGCAAGGTTCTAGAAGTGAGATTTATTCCATGGTTGGTTGTATGACTGTTCTTCAGGTAACTATTTGTCATTTTATTTATTTATCTGCAATATATTGTGACTGTTGAAACTATTTAATGTATTCTAATTACGCTAGGTATTGTTGAATGATCACTTCCCGACTCTTCAGAGGCATACTAAAAATAGTGGATATGAAGAATGTCAACCTCGAGCGTCTTTGTACGTAGCAGATCTAACAACTCAACTGGAAAGAAACCTTGAAATTGAATTGGCTGAGTTGCGTGAAGCACTTGATGACCTTAAGGAAGATAAAGTAACATGGGATCCCTATAACTCAATACGAGATGGTTCGGTTTATAAAGTGGGTCACTACATTGGAGCGTACGATTCAGACATCCAAAGAGCGTCCCAGTCTCCTTTTATCTTCTCAAGGTCTTCTGGAGTATCCTTGTTCATACTTGTTTTGAAATTGGCACATACATTTCTCTTGATGTGGAATGCATATAAAAGATTTGTTGCTTCAGGAAATACTTCTGCGAGACCCTTTTGAAGTTGTTGGGTCATCATCACTGATAAATAAAAACGAAAGATAATTAGGGGAATACAAATCTTAGCTTTCTCAATGCCCAAACATAGTCTTCAGTCTTCTCTCCAGGCATGAAACAATATGCTATAGTAAAAGTATTATTAGTAGATATGACCTCAACAAAATGTAGCAACGGGATACTCCACTGATTTGTTTTGTAAGTACAGTCAAGGATGACCAAACTTGGGAAACATTGGGCAAGTGTTGAACCCTCGGGGTGAGGAAAAAATAATTGAACCATAACATCTGTTCCACCTTCTCTCTTGTTCCATGTAACATAGCGGTGCTCGTCGCATAACTCTAAAATCTTTTGCATTCTTGTTCTTTCGGCTAATTGTTTAAGTCGGAATTTCACCATACAATTGTAGATAGTCGTCGATGTCGAACAATTATCAGAATTTAGTTTCTTTAAGTGAGTTAATATTTGAGCGGGGGTACTTCCACTTAGTGACAATGCAATACAAAGATCCGTCTCTTTTGGTGTCAACCTCCCTGGGTAAGGATGACCAGTAAAGTTTTCATATGCCGGATGATTATGTGTTCCATTTTTCACACGCACAATCCATTTAACTCCATCCACGCAAGTACCTCTCAATTCAAAAGGACATCCACATTTTTTTGATCCCGCCGCCCTTCTTTTTCTTTTCCTGTGTTGATTGATCCCTTTGGATTTTTTTTGTATTTTGTCTACATGCAACCTGAACCTTTCGCATGCGAAAATTGTGAAAGACCCTTTGCCGTTCGGTTTTTGCTGTGATTTTCTAATAATCACAATTGTATGATTCTTCTTTCGACTGATTGGCACCAATTAATCATGTCTTGCCGACTTTCAAATAACTACAATAAATGGCCAATGAATATTTAAAATTAATTATACTAACTATCAAATAACTACATTTTTAACATAAATGAATATGCAAAATTCCATACCTGATCGGTTGCAAAAGCATTTGTTAAATCGACAAAACCCTTGTCAAGAGGTTGGATTGATGTTAGCTCCGATCTTATTAGTTGTTGTTCATGATTTGGTACATCATTTTCATTCTGTATAGTATATGCATGATTAATTATGTAAGTTAAGATATAATCATAATAAAATAGCACAATCAATAATTACAAATACAACATGTAATTAAATAATAAGATAAAAGATTTGTAGTATTACCTCATTATAAGAAATCAAGGTATTAGTAGAATTGTAGGTACCGACATGATCTTCCAGTAAGTTTCCAATTGATTTTTCTAGGGTTTCAGATGGTGTAGACAGAGAACTTGATGAATTTTCTTCTATTTTAATAACAAATATTAAATAATAATTTTATAAACTTTGTATCTAGTAACAACTAGGGTTCTACGATTAAAAAATATTTTTTTTCTCATGTATATAAACTCTCATACGAAAGAAAGAAAAAACCTAAAAGAAAAAAAGAAACCTAAAACGTTTTTTATAAACGTTTAATATTGATTCACTGGGTCACTGATTTTTCAACTCACTCTTTCACTTATTCACTGATTTACTAGCCTAGTTTGTGGGCTATGGATAATAATAAAAAAGGTCAAACTTCGAATTTTAGTAAACATAAATTGACCAAAGTCAAATGGGCTATGGTTATTAAAAGTGTGGTCTATATTTAAGATAAGTCTATATAAATATAAGGACCAATACGATACGGATACGGCGAACCATGTTCCGTGTTGAGACCGAAAAACCTGGGCATTCCCACTGCGAATCATGTTCCGTGTTGAGACCAAAGAACCTGGGCATTCGCTTTAGAACAGTTCATATGGAATGAACAAACCATCAAGTTTGTTGATTTTTCTCCCACTATGGACTCAACAAACATGAAAAATGGATGTTCAAACCAACAAATTTGTTCGTTTGTTCATTGAGTTGGATGATGTAGCGAGCGTTTGATGATAGGACGGGCGGGCTTGCCTCAAACGCTGGCGCTTGTCTTTGCAGCGCGCGTTCTTGATTAGAGCGCCATAGCTTGTCCTTCCAGCGCCGCGTTTTTCATAGAAGAGCCAACGGCTGAATCTGGATGGCTGAAAACTCTTGTGATCTAACGGCTATAATTTTTGAGTTCTATAAATACTCCTCATTTCAACTTTAAATTCACATTCACACATCTAGTCTTCTTTACTCTTCTCTGAGCTTAAAAAATTCTTCAACTTCAACAAAAATTTTCAACTTCTTGAACATGTCTCGTTCCTTGTTAGTTCGACGTGCTCCGTATACTAAAAAAGAAGATGAATCTATTTGCAGAAACTATGTTTTTTTATTTACTCAGCTTGCTTCAGCAAACTATCCATGGGTGAATTTATGGGAGGTTATTCACGACGGGTTCTGCAGTGACACCCGTAATCCGAGTCGTCGTGCTATATGAGACATAGAAAATCGTTTTCGTACAATTAAGAAAGAAGTAAGTGAGTTTGTAGCTTTAACCATACAAGCCAATCGATATAGACTGAGAGGTGAAACTGATGCTGAGATGGTAACATGATCTTTGGCTGAATGGCGAAGATGGAAAAATGTGGCTTTTCCTTTCGAAAAATGTTTCGAAATCCTTAAGGTGTTGAACAGTTTCAACCCCTTCTTTGAAGCTAATATAGTCCGCTGTAATTCAGTGAAGCTAATGTAAAATGCTTAATTTTAAAGCTAATGTAGTCCGCCGTAATTCAGTGAAGCTAATGTAAAACGCTTAATTTTAAACATATGTAGTAATTTCATTTAATTCAGACCGTCGTACTTTTAAAACTAAAATTACAAATGAAGCAGAATTAAAAATTACAAACAATCTCTCTAACGTCGCTCATCGCTAGCTCTCCCATTGTTATTTTTTGGAGTCAAGAATTCTCCAAGACCTGGGGATAGACCTGGGACATCCCCACTTGCCAACATATTAAATAAATCCATAAGGAGATAAAGATGGTTGAAGAACATTAGGCGATAGGAAAGCACTAGGCGATTTTTGGAAAGCACTCGGTGCACTCGGTCCTCCAAGCATATAAGATGTTTGTGGTTGTGGTGGTGGTGTATAGCATTCATTTGCGTTTTAGGGAGAGAATGATGATGAAATGCGCCTAGGATCTAGCCAAAATACTTGAGGTTGAGATACCGGCACAGTTTGTGGTGAAGAAGTATTGTGCCGTTGTTGTGGTAAAGAAGAACACTGTCGTACTTGTGTTTCTCCCACCATTGTTTCATCACTATCGTTCCATGATCTGCTCCTGGTGGAATCGGAAGACTGTGACCGCCGCCCATCATCATTTACAATTGGACTCAATCCAAACATTGTGTTCTCGTGCCATTTCCGACACACATCCAAGTGTGTAGCCACCATTTTCCGATTCATCCAATGCAAATCGTTCAGTTAGCTCCTCAACTCTCCCTCACTGGCAGTCATATTATTGTAAGGATAATCACGTTCCATACCTTGGGAAACAATGGGGATCGTGGTTGGCTCACCTTGTGAAGTAATACTTGGCATCTCCCAAAGAATTTCGGGAAAATTTGACGAAGATGATGAAGAACTTGCACCCGTGGTGGGGTAAGTCATAAAACATGGCTCTTTTGGAGGTGGCTGGCTAGGAACGATATTTGCATCATGGGATAGGCGTGCTAACGCTCGGAGATCCAAGCCATAGATGTGCATGTTGTGTGTCCCAATTATAGGCTTCGCAATCGACTTGTACCATTTGACATAATCCGCTTCACTAATATTCATCTCTGTATTTAGTTCATACATCGCCCAATTGGTTCTTCTCAGCCGATGAAAATCTGATCCAGAGATTTGCATCTATTGTGGCGGGTTAATTGCAATTGCATATATACCTTGCATTTGGTACTACAGTCTTTCTCCCAGGTACCAAACCCCTCTACCCAAATGTGGAGTGTATGAAACAACCCTAAACCCTACGCAGAGATTAATCAAGAATACTTCGTCCAACATCAGCATGATACTCAGGAAAATCAATGTAAGGGTGAACAACGACGTTGTTGTGGCTCCGAGTCATCTGATGAAACCACTGAACAAAACTGGAACTCGAGATGTCGTTGCCAGTTCCCTTCGCTAAGTTGGTTGAGATGTACATATCCAACATTGGAAATCTTATGGTAGCGTCTTTAAGGATTGGTTTACCAACACGGAAGTAGGTATACCACCAATACTGCAAATTACTCCATAATTTTAGTATTTTGACTTAATATACATTTGCTCATAAAAATATTTAAATTTTAAAATAATAATTTTGATATTTACCTCTATGATGCCCCAGAAACCAGTGAAGTTATCTCCGCCCATGGAAGCTACATCCAGCGTAAAGTATAATTCTGCTAAAATTGCAGATCCCCAGTCATAATCTGGTGCTTTGTCAAGATCTTCTAACGCTTGAAGCCAACCAACACGAGCAACAGTAGTTGAGTTTGGAAAGAATATCTGACTCAGTACCCATAAGATAAACACCCTTTCGAGTTCAGGATAGTCATCTACATGCTCTGGGTTTCTGGGTTGGATTAGGAAAAGCTTCAACGCTGGACATCTAATCCCACCTCCTTTCAATTGTTTTTTAGTTTCTGGTATTTCTGGATCCAAAAACGAGGGAAAAAGCGTCTCCCATTTACTATTTGATATCCATTCGTCAGCGTTGAATGGTGGCGGCTCTCCTATTCCACTTGGGATCCCACAAATGAAATACAAATCAAGGGACGTAATTCCTATTACAAGTATAATATCAACTATGATTAATTCTTTTGATTATTTAGTAATTATTTAAAAAATATAATTTCAGTTAAGTTAAACAAGCTTACCAAATTCAAAATCAATGAAATCGAATGTGTGCGTCGTCGCCCACCACCTTTCTACCACTGTTTTCGGAATTTTGTTGTTGTGTCTTCTTGACTTCACACTATAAAGCGCACGCCAAGGATATCTGTCAACCCTTTGTCGGACTTCAAGGGGTAAAACTTCATAAATAGCCTTTACCTCTGAAAATCCACCTCTCATATAAAAATAATCATCAGATCGATCTTGATGCCCCGACACATGACCTTCTACTAATGATGGACCAACAACGACACTCGGTGCAGCAAACTCTGCTTCACGATCTTGAGAAAAATCTACATCTGTGGCAGGCAACGGTGCCGGTTCATTTCTTCGATTTCTTTTCTTCTTTATACTATTGACCGCTTTTTTTAAAAGACCGCTCATATTGTATAAAAAAAATTGATTTAGAAGAGTTTTTAAAAGAAGGAAATAGTGGTGGTGTGACAGAAATGAAGTGAGTTTAATCCAATTTATAGGTTTTGAAAATAAAGACGTTGGAATTATGGCCGTTGGAGATATGAACGTTGGAGATTTTGTATCTCACGGCCGCGTTGATAGCACAAATGCACGTTTATAGGTCCAGCGCCCGAGTTTGTCTGTCCAACGCCCGAGTTTGTCTGTCCACCGCCAGAATTTGTCTCAAACACGCGCGCTTAGTCATCCAACGCCCAGTACTTTACCATAGTGGAAAAGCAAGTTTGGCCATCCACCTGGCTCAACAAAAAAATGGATTTGGCCATTGCTATAGGAATTGCCCTTACCAGGCAAATGCATTTCTTAAGAGGACCACAGCAAGTATGCATTTCTTAAGATTTTACTGAATGGGGTAATCAGTAATGATTGGAAGATTTTTCTGGATGGGGTAATGATTGGAAGCCAATAAAAAGTTGTACACACCATTCCAACAAGCCCCGGTTGAGATTCGTTCAAAACTTTAGATATATGTAAGCTTGTAAAAATATACATTAACTAGGTTTCCAAAATCAAAATGTATGATCACATTATGTCCAATTTTCAGGAGACGACATTTCCGCTAGAGCTGTGTATCAGTTGGAGAATTCGACTCACATCCTATTTCTCCAGGCACACCCATAAGTGATCGGAGCTGCTTGCCTTCTCATCTGATCTACCTCGCCGACCAATTCCTTTTTCTTGGTTGTGTTTGGTAGTTGAAAGTTTAACTATATTAACCTATAGTAAAAATAACCCCGCACATTTATTTCTCTCTTCCAGAAGAAACAAGTATACAGGAATTTTTGGCAGTATTTTTTTTTTCTATGGATTTTGGTACAATGCTGTAAGGTGGGAAAGAAAGGGGTTTAACTTTATACTGTTGAGGTATTAAATTAGAAATGCTCCTTGTGAAACTCGAACTTGGTTGAACCTTTCTGGTTAAATTCATAGCAGAGCTTGCCCAATTCCTGTGCTAAGACTGGTGCACCACAATAGAAAACACCTGTTCAAAAAAGTATGATCATGTAAGTAGTTACAGAAAAATAAAATTGTCAAACTTTCTTTAGGTATAAAATCAGCAGAAAGCTTCACTGATTGTTCTGAGGAAAGATGAGTTACCAATCTTTGCATTTGGGTGCTTTGAGCACGTTTTTGAAAAGACCTTCTTCCAGTTAGGCCTTGCAAAATGGGTTCTCACCTAAAATTGAAAAATCAAATGTGGAACGCATTATTCCTTCATACATTGGAATTACAAAAACTGCATCTATGGACGTTCTTCAGGAATTGCAATAATTTCCTTCAAACAAAAATTTGAATGAAAAATATTGAAGGAGATAATAAGCAGTTTACCGTGGTTCCAGAAACAATGTCAACCCCATTTTTTGCATGATTTAAGGCTTGAACCATTGTGATTAGAGCTGAACGTGCATCCCCTTCTTCATACACACTAGTTAAGTAGTTGTGCATTTCAATGACACCCTAAGTAGCCATAATGTTTAAAGGATAAGAACCATCACCAAAAACGGCAAAGTTGAAATGAAAACTGACCGAGTCAGCGATTTGTCTTTTACCCTATGATCAAGATCAGCAATTTCATTCATGATCCCTTTGAACCAGTCGAAAGAGCCTTGTTCTCGAGTTACCCAATAGAAATACGCATTTGTTGTCTTCAGAGGTTTCTTTCTTTTAGGGGAGAACTTAATGACAGAGGAATCTGAAGAAGTTCCAACACTCTGGTCTGTTGTTCGACTGGTATCCGATATTGAATCCTAAAAGAAACATATTATGAGACATCAATATTCCTTGTAATTAACATCTTGCTCTTTCCATAAAATAGAAGCCCTCTCAAGTAGAACAAAACATGGTTTGCTTGCTAAGAATAGAAAGATGACAATATTGCTATTCAGTTTGAGCTTCACTTACAGCCAGTTCCTCCATTCTGATGATGTTGTTGAGCAAATCTTTTAATATACTAATGAAAGGTGTTGCTCCAATTCCAAGCCCGACAAGTAACAATACATCATAATTCTTGTAATCCTGAGCAGGGGCTCCATATGGACCGTCTATTAATAGCTTCGGCAAGCTGAAATCAGAATCATGGGCTTATAATAAGTGTTCAGATGATTCCTATATGCAGATTTTCTCTAAAACAAAAAATATGTGGCTCTAGCTCTAAATCATGATAGACATATAACCTCTTCTTAGTTGTTTCATCAGCTCTTAGAAGTCCGCTTCTCCCAGCTAGTGGAAGCTCGCATGCCTCTGAGAAAACCCTTTTGAGTTCCTGTGTCCAGTCACCAAGTTGTCGAATGTGGATGCTTAAGTAATCATCCCCAGGAGCTGAAGTTATTGAAAATGGGTGCCTGCAGAATGCACATCAAAATTGGTCAATATATGTCAGCCTACAATGGATAAAGAAAGAAAGGACACATTCCAAGGAGAAATTTGTACAGATGTGTTTGTTTTAGTTACCATTCAAAAGGTGAAACTGCCGGACACTGGACAAACATATACTGCCCACTCTTGTACTTGAAGTTTGGAGGCTTTGACATCTGTAGAGTAAGAACGTTTCCTGGATAAATGGCAACCTGAAAATTTGAGCAAGGATATAAAGAAATTAACAAGGATTAAAGAAAAAAATATAGTGTATGATTATATGCTGTCATAGTGCCATGCTTTAAAGCAATTAGCAATATAATTCACATTAATCAGATAAACTGTAAGAACTGGTCTGATCCATTAGATATAGACGGATCTCACTAGTAACCATGACTTGATAAAATATGGAAATACTTTCAGGTCTCTCATGGTTTAGTCTGATGATAACTTGGTATGAGTGGAACTGCCGAACCACAATTATGTTTGAGTAGTCTTATTCTCGATAATTCAACTACTTCCTCCATAGGATACATTCTTCATAGATCATAATCACTACAAACTAGTGCATGCTGCATCACAAAACTGGCTACTTAGTAACACATTTGAAATTGACCACCTTTCAGTAGGCTAACACACTCCTCTATTCGCAGACAATAAAGAGTAATGAAACAACTAGGCGAATAGTTACCTTTCTGAGGCGGACAGAGTAAAACCCAGACCGAAAAAATCTAACAATTCTTTCGCATGCATAGAGTATTACAGGAACTGCAATATACATCCATGTCTGAAACAAACAGGCATCCAGCAATTTTATAGGCATTAGATGATAGACCTTCTACTTCACTTCTTTTACAACAAAAAAAAAGAAAAAAAAAGAAAGAAAGAAAGCATACTCATAATAATAAAAAGGGCCTTCTGTAGAAATTTACCGTTTTTTGGTACCATTTGTGCACGAGATAGAGGTAGCACCCATGGATTATGAGCAAAATGTAGACAAGTACAAAGAGATGATGAGAATACCAAAAAGCATTGAATCCTGTAAGCTTGTCGAAGGGTTTAGGCAACTTTACGAGACTACGTCTGAACCATCTAGTTGCGAGTGTGAATGCCACTACCATGAAAATAACCATGAGAATTCCTGTGACACCTTCTGGCCCACGTAAAAGTGCAGCATACGTGGGTTTGTGATCGCCGGGAAAATCATGTTTTAGAGGCTCAAAATCATCCTTTGAGGATTTAATCAAGCGCGGGAAATCACAGGCAAGATGATTCCCGGCGTGGAGGATTACACCGACTACGATTGCTCCTGCTATTGTCTGTCAAGTAGTGATGCAAAGATCCAGTAAAATTCAGACACTTTGACACTTCAGTTAGTAAATAGCTTGTTGTATTTACCTTACAGGTTAGCAAATTAGTGGTTCAACTAGAACAAAAAATTGAAATAAGAAAATCCATATCTAATTATTTGGGGTGCTTTTTTTTCTCTCTTTTCTTTGTCCCTTTAGAAACTAGCATTGCTTTTTTATTATATGAATTTTGAATCTCTTTGTTGACTCGACTATTGTTAATCTATCAGCTAACGTTAGCTTAACCACTTCTGCTGTTTAAGTAAACAATATCACCAGGTCATGTTAAAACAAATTACGCAAAGTAAAAAATCATTAAACCTAGGTGGTCTACGCGATTTTCCTGGTAATGTGTCACAAATGTAAAAATGTTGAAATTGCCCTCTATGTTACTTATCCTAAGCATATCATTTTCAGTTTCCAGAGATGGCAGTAAATTTCTGAACAAATGGTCAGTAAAAGTATGAATAAAAATAGGAGAAAGCGTACCTTGTGAAAATTGATATTATCATCAAAAGGAATAACAGAAGCAAGTCTAGTAGACCTCAACCAAGTGATACTGTTTCTAGAAACAGGTAAGAGAATGAGAGCCATATTGAACTTGAGAGTTTCAGCAGCACCTTTAGCAGTAACAAGACAATAACCCATAACCTTAAATGGGTATCTATTCTTGTATTGAAAGAACTTCCAGAAGAATAACCCTAACATTATTCCAATCCACAATGCCATTACCCATAACCTTCTCCAATTATCTTCAAAGTAGTAAATTATATTTCTGCTGACTTTTCTTATGGAGCTTCTGCTTCTTAGTCCTTGTAGATTTTGGCTTAACGCTTGGCTTGTGTAACTTAATGCTTGACTGTAATTTAGATACGTATCCTTTTGCAGTAACAATGTCTCCAATTGCCATAACTGTAACAAAAACATTTACTTTAAAAATGGGTGATCCAGATTGTCTAAACTAAATTATTACCATTTTTAGTGGAAAAATACCAAACATTAAAGCAAAAACCAAACAACAGAAAAATAAGCTAGAAATTCTAACGGACATGATAGTATCTAATCATTTTATCTGGTCGGCACTCGGTATTATAGTATGCTGTATGAGTGCGCATTGTGTGCTTTCCAGATAAGATGTGCACATGGAGACCAAGTTTATATTGGATTTGGTTCAAAATTTATAGTCTTTCCTGTAACGTGGGTCAACCATCCACCAAAAGGTTACCTGAAGAAGGTCAAGTAAACTGCTGGCTTTGACTATATTATAGCCTTTGAATTTTGGGATGACCCATGTTACAAGTGAGTCAACAAATTTCGTATCACCTGCCACTAGCTAGTACGTGGGCCTTACACAGTTTTGTGTAAAGAAAAGTCAGCTCGTTTCATTACCACCAAATCGTTCAACCAGCAAATGACAAAAATTGCACTCTCCCACACACACCTTTCTTTGCAGCCTATACTGGAATTCAATTATTATACATTTATTTTTGTGATGCGAATTAGAGTGTCAATAAAGTCCAAACTTTTCAATCAGCGTGGTATAAAGATGCACAAACCACTATCAAACTACATGTTTGATATTTCCCACAACCGTGCTTTCTTATATGCGACTATGTATGTGACGGTGGAGGAAGTCACCTTCAAGTTCGTTGATAATAAAAATGAAGAATTTTACCACATCTGTTCTTTACAACAACCATGTCTATCTGGATGAAGTTTGGTCACACATTTAGTATTTACTACATGCAACAAGCTCTCAAACTCAAATCAAATGTACTAGACTTCAAAGTTCAAAGAATAGACACCATTGTTCACTTATTACTCTCGATTGACACATGGCATACCCTTTTACGTCCTACATTCCTAATCAGTCCAGAAGGGTCCCTAGCTCGATTATAATTTCCAATTCTATTTTGCGCTTCAGGGCTCAGGATTCACTTCATCACATCTTGCTTCTGGGATTTCTATTTGGGACCATTAGGTCCCCCATTACCATTATCGCGAATACAAAATTTTGATTCTGCGAATTCCAATGAGTGCCTAATAGCTGTAAAGGTTATTCACAGTTCCTTTTCCTCCTACTTCAAACTCCAACTCGAAAGTGAAATTTAAGAACCTTCTATTGACTGGCATATACGAAAAGAAAAAACCCAAAAGAAAGAGACCGGCGAGGAGAATATGCCACGTGTCGACCGAAACAAAAATAGGAAAAAACTTATAAATGTTGTACCAACCTCAATGTAGCCAAGCCTCTCAGGGTCCAACTCTTCCATTATGAGAGCAGCGTATTCCTCGGCTTGTTCTTTAAGCCTTGCCAACTTATTCGCCGAAGCACTCAGCATGATAATCTACGAGAAAACAAATCCGAATTAAATTCCATTAATACCATCCATCTTCTACGATTATGATTATTATACCCTTCACCTACTCTCCTGAAAACGACATCATCTATTTTTCAAACTTGATGAATACTATCATTAACATAAACATCACAGACAACGAAAAAGATCAAAGACAAAATTTGGATAAATTACCTAACTGTTATTAGTAGTATTCTTTTTTTTGTCAGTCACAGTTGATGATGTAGCGTGAGAAATGAACCCAAAAAAATGTCATTACCGGCAGGTTGGAGTAGTTGGGCTGTGGTTTTCTGCCCCTAGCTAAAACATAGTAATAACGTTCAACCAATCCTTGATACACTACTTACTAAAAACACTACTAAAAAAGTCTAATATAGCATGTTTGTTTTTTCATTTAGTATAAATTCTCCATATTAACCTAAATATAAAATAATTAATGAACAGCAAAAACCAAAGATCATTTTAAGAAGAATTACACTGACTTAGTAGATTGTTATCTAATAGCCACTGTATCATCGGGGAATCCGACAGACTCTTTTTATTTTATTTTTAAATTTTTTAAACACCTCATTAACAAAAAATAGTAGTACTTTATATACTAATGGAGGTTGATCTTGTGTTTCATTGAAATTCTATGAGTGAAAAAGAAAGAGAGAATAAGCACCTCTTTAACTTCAGATTCAGTAATCCTACCATCTTCGTTCTTATCTACCCTGAAATGAAAACAAAATGAGTTAAAATTTAATAATAAATGTGATGATAATACAGACTAAATTTGAAGATTAAAAAATATATATGAATAATTACATGTCAAAGAAGATTTGAAGTCTAGAATCAAAACTTTGATCAGTAATTTGGGACCAAAATTCATATAGTTCCTCTTTACTGATTTTATCAATATTCAATCTTCTTCTTCTACTCAATGCATCAAATAGTTCCAATGCGAATTCCTTTGAATCTTTCATTCCTAATTTTCATGAAAACACAATAAATAAAAATGAAGTAAGATACCTAAAAAATCATTTTAAAGAAATTGTGAGAAGAAGAAGGAAAAAAGAACCTATGCATTGTCCGAAATCAGCTCGAAAAAGAAATCCATCTTTTGCAAGTCCATCAAAATTGCTTTGAACTTCATTCCAAGCATCAACAGAATTAATATTGTTCCTATGGCTACTGCTATTACTATTACTATTGCTAATGAATCTTAATCCTCTCAGAGCTTTATGTGCGCCAGACTGAGTTCGATCGAGTTGAGCACGTTGTTTACGAAGAGCCCTAGCAGCTAAAGCTGCATCAGCAGTTCCTACATTGTTATTTGCTACTGCCGTAGAAGAAGAAAGTGTTTTTGATGATTGATTATGACTCCATGAAAATCTTCTATTAAGTTCCGCTTTAATCTCTTGTGAAAATGCTTTAGCTTTAGCTACTGTTTCCTTTTTCAGTTCTTGAGAAAACTGACGAAATTTATGCGATGAACTCCTTTTTATTGCTGGTGATCTTGATGCCGTTGATGATAAAGAAGTTTCACTTCCACCACCACCACCACCACCACCAGAAATAATAATTTCTTGATCTAAATCAATAATGGTGGCAGGCTCAACACTTCTTAATACAATTGTATCATCGTCTTGAAAATCAAGGGTTACTTCAACAAATTCTTGATCCATTGCACCAGATGTTTCGTTGTTTACAGGTGATGAACTTCCACTTGCAAATTTTCCTGAAGATACCGTATCTGACGCCCATCGTCGTTCATGTTTCGGAAAACCCCTCATAAATTTCTCTCTCTCTCACGCACTGTCTACTGGCTCTCTGGAAATTTTGAATCCAAGCTAGCTACAGATGTTCTATTTGAAGAATAATTTAAACTCTTTCACAGCATCATCGAAACGCGTTCGGAATCTCTAGGAAAAGACCACTTTACGCGGTGAATGCAGAAAAAAGGATGAGAGAGATGATACAAGCGTCTGAATGGGAAAGAAAAAGAGAATGGAAAGGTGGAAAATGACAAGTTCAGAACATAGAACCACTGGAAAAGTTGCAGGGTGAACGACTTTTCTTTAAACCCGAAATTAATATCCGAAATGGGATTCGTAACAAATATGAACTGATACAATGGAGTGAAAAATGATCAGATTCTTTCGGCAGCATAACCAATTCTAAATAAGAATGAAGCAAATGGTTGCTCTCTAAAAATATGTTTAAAAGAATGACTTCAGCAAATTAATCAGAAAAGAGTTTCTCTCTTTTAGGAAGAGATACTGAAGAATGTGAGGGGAGTAGGAGAGACAGTGGGGTCATGATCAGACAAATGTATAAGTACAAGTGGAAATAATAGTGAGGACGGAGAAAAAAAAGAAAACCCAAGAAAATGGAATTTGCGATTGCGTGAAAAGAAAAGAAGAGAGAAACTTTTATTTGGCTGCTTGTTGTGGTTTGGTAAGCAGAGATGACGAAAACAAACATTCTGAGTCATCGTATGAAACCGGGCATGTGTTGTTGGCTAACCGTGGTACATTTGCCTATAAAAATAAATTTTAATAAAAAGTATGACATTTGATTATTATTATTTTTTTGATCGGCAAAGAAAAGATTTATTGATCGAAAAAAAGAGGGTATAAAAGGATTATACCACCCTAACCAAAAAACAAAGAAAAAAAGAAAAGCAAGTGCTAGAAACACGCTAAAAGCACTCTAAGTAATGTCAAATTAAATTGTACAGCAATTCCTCATCACTTCCTTAGAATCCACCTCCTCAAAATCCTTGAAAGCTAAAGCCCAAGTGAACTGAACATAGATAACTTTATTGGCCACTGAAATTGCAGAATTATGCTTGTTAGAGAATACTCTACTGTTTCTTTCCTTCCACGGACACCAATGATAGTTACAGGCAGTAACTTCCAGATTGCAGTCTTTATTTTGTCAGATAAATTCAGCTGCCAAGCTTGTAATGCAGGAACAATATCCATAGGCATGGCATAAAGCCATTTTGATTTGGCAGTCAAGAAATCCCAACCTTCCTTGCAAAATCACAATGTAAGAGCAAATGAGAAGCAGTTTCAGGAGCTGCACAAAACAAACAATTCTCTGGCACATCCATTCTTCTCCTTAAAAGCATATCCCTAGTTGGCAGCCTTCCATGTGCAATGAGCCATAAGAAAAAACCAACTTTAGGAGGACACTTAAGACTTCATATGAACTGAAAAACTGCAGGATCAAAATTTGAATCAAGCTCTAAAGAAAGCTTGTCATTGACTGAACTGACTGTGAAAATTTTATTAAAAGTTAAGGGCCAGTAGAGTTCATCATCACAACTGTTGTTGAACCTGAAAGAGAGTAAGTCAGCAGAAAGAAGACTGAGTTCCATTCTTGAAGCATTATTGAGTCTTCTAGGAACTTGGAAATTCCAGGTAATAGAGTTACCATTCATTACATCCATCTCAGCAACAGATAAATGCTTGGCTCTAGACAAAGAAAAA
The DNA here is from genome assembly GCA_023531105.1 of Papaver atlanticum. NCBI lineage: Eukaryota > Viridiplantae > Streptophyta > Magnoliopsida > Ranunculales > Papaveraceae > Papaver > Papaver atlanticum. The sequence goes on from JAJJMB010010432.1 coordinate 701,001, forward strand.
AGATTGGGGTAACAAGTTTTTATTGGATGCTCATAAAGCATATTGTCATGCCAGAACCTTACCAAAGAACCATTGTTCACCTTGAATCTAACATACTTCAAGAAAATACAGTTGGATTTCATGACAGCTCTCCAGACAGACCTTCCATAAGTGTATTTTGGAATTTTAGGAGACCAAAAAACATCACCATGACTATATTTCTTAGTCACAATTTGTTTCCAAAGAACATCATCTTCAGTGGCATATCTCCAAGACCACTTTGCTAATAAAGCTTGATTTGCCATTTTCAAATTTTTTATCCCTAAACCACTAAACTTCTTCTTCCTACATAAGGCACTCCATTTGATAGGATGAATTTTCTTTTTTCCTTTATTGTCATTCCACAAAAAATTCGTCATGATTCTCTCTAATTTTTTCAACACAGATATAGGAATCTCATAAAGAGACATATAATACACAGGGAGACTGGCTAATATACTATTAATTAGAGCAACCTTACCAGCTCTAGAGAGTAGAATCTTCTGCCAACCAGGCAGCATAGCAATGAACTTATCCACCACCTTGTCCCACTTAGCTACTCCTCCATATTTATCACCTAAAGGAAGTCCCGAATAAGTAGTTGGTAAAGTACCAGTGAAACAACCCAAAAGAGAAGAAAAAACTGTCAAATCCCCATCATAACCCACACCAAAGATTTGACTTTTAGCAAAGTTAATCTTCAAACCAGTGAGCATTTCAAAAGAAAGAAGAATGAGCCTAAGATTTTTAACTTGTTCAACATCAGCATCAAGAAATATTAAAGTTTCATCTGCAAACTGAAGATGACTAATAAGTAAACCATCAGACTTAACCTAAAATCCAGAAAGTAAACCTTGCTCCTGTGCTCTCTTGATCATGAAAGTTAAAGCTTCACCAACTAGAAGAAATAAGAAAGGTGAAATTGGGTCACCTTGTCTTATACCCTTTTTGCTTTTGAAATATCCAGTAGCACTACCATTCACAAGAATAGAGAATCTAGTGAATTCAACACAACACCTTATCCATTGCCTCCATTTGACTCCAAAACCCATAAGCTGAAAAATTTCATCAAGAAAGTCCCAATTAACATGATCAAATGCTTTTTCAAAATCTACTTTGCACAAAATACCTGGCTTGCCACCTCTTAGTCTTGAGTCAATAAGTTCATTAGCAACTAGAACACCATCCAAAATTTGTCTCTTCTTGATAAAGGCAGTTTGATGTTGAGAAATGATGACTGGTAAAATTTTCTTAAATCTTTCAGCAAGAATTTTGGACACAATTTTATAAGCTCCATAAATTAAGCTGATTGGTCTTAAATCTTTGATCTCCTCAATAGTTTCTTTTTTAGGAATCAAAGCTATAAAAGTATTTTTTTAACCTCCAATCTAGAAAAGATTTGTCCTGCAATTCCTTAATAACATTCAAGAAGTCACGTTTAATAAAATCCCAACATAAAAGATAAAAACTCACAGGAAATCCATCTGGACCTGGAGTTTTATTTTGACCCAAATTCTTGACGGCTGACAAACATTCTGCTTCATCAATATCACTTTCTAGCCAAGTGCTCATTTCTTCAGAGATAGTTTGAAAATTCATACCTTCCATACTTACTGTTCTAGGTAATTGAGACTGAAAAATGTTTTTGAAGAAGGCCACAATTCCACTTTTGATTTCACTTTCATCTGGAGTAATACTTCCATTGACTGTGATAGAGCCTATGAAACTTCTTCCTCTTTTATCATTAGCAATTTTATGAAAATATTTAGTGTTATGCTCAAAATCCTTGATGTAAGTTACTCTTGCTCTACTTCTCATCTTCTCAGCATTAAGAATGGTAAGCTTACAGTACTCCTGCCCCTAGTTAGCAATTCGGGGTACGGAGGAGAGTTCGGGACGGCATACGTACGGGAATTATACGGATTCGGTATAAAATACGGTCATCGGTTCGTTGTTCGGGTAGTAGTTCGGAACGGCATACGTACGTGTATGTTCGTTTTAGAAATGTGAGTTCGGCATTGAAAATTCGGCCCATATCAAAAGACAATTTAGTGTTATATGCTATAGAAATATGATTTCAAGTAATTATATAGAAAATATCCAATGATTTAAACAACAACCAACGAGTAGACCAATGGTTTATAGCTTGTATAACAACCTTTAGGTCCATGTGTTCGGAACTCACGGCCTTCACTTTTTTTAAAAACTTAAAACTAGGTGGATCCGTACCAACTCAGTAGTTCAGTGAGCTAACACCTGTCCGAATCGAATTAACGAATTATTCGCCGAATTACTAACTAGGCTCCTGCCTAGCATTAATTCTTGTCTCCCATTACAATTCAGTTGGACCATTATTGGTGTCCTCCAGAGCATCCAAATCAGCAAAAGTATCCTCCAATTCCTCCAGTCTCCTATCAAGCTCCCCAAATTGCTCTTTACTCCAATCTTTCAATTTTGGCTTTAAAAGCTGCAACTTTTTACAAAAAATAAATCCTGCATTACCTGCAACAGAAAAAGACCGCCACAAGTCTTTGATAAAACGAAGAAAATTTGGATGAGAAAACCAGTAAGACTCACAACGAAATGAAGATGGTCCATGCTTCACTCCTTCACACACTAAGGCAATTGGATTGTGAAGAGCTTGTTGTATCACTTGAGGGTAAAAAAATTCCCAAGCAGGAGAAACAAAGATTCTATCAATTCGACTTCTGATGCTTTGAGACTGATTATTAGTCGAAGTATATGAAGCTCCGATTAAGGAAAGATCGATCAACCGATGCCGAGAGATGAAATTATTAAATTTACACATTCCAGAAGTAGAATCACCACCTAAAGTTCTTTCATGTGAATATCTAATTTTATTGAAATCACCCCCTAAAACCCAAGGAAACTGCCAAAAACATCTTACTTCCTCAATTTCCCTCCAGAATAATTTAACTTCATCAAAGTTAGAAGCACAAGGTGCATACACACCTGTGAACATCATCCATTCAAAGGAATTAGCAATAGTCTTACACTGAATTGTTATGGAATAAGGACCGATAAGAGAATCAATGACATCTAGCTTTGAAGAATCCCACATACATAAAATTCCTCCAGAACTCCCTTGAGAAGGAGAGTCTAACCATTTTACAGAATGCTTACTCCAACATTGCCATACTAAAAGATCATTACATTGTTGAATTTTAGTTTCCTGTAACAACACAATGGCTGGCTTCCAATCATTAATTTTTCTTTTAACAATATCTCTTCGATTTATATCATTGAGACCCATGATATTCCAACAGATGATTTTGAAATCCATACAAATTTTGGATCCTTAATACCATACCAACAAAACCACCTAAGAAGCATTCATATGCTCCATATTAAAGTTGTGAAGGTGCATTCTTAAAGTATCCATCATAGCATGATCAATTTCTTCCTGTGACCCCTTGAAATGAATACCAAGCATAGGACAGATTAAAATCATCTGCACTAAAATTTTCTCAAAATCTCTTCTATGAACTGGATCAACCTTTAGTTTTAAAGAACTCCATTTTTCAGAAGTATTTAGAAAGAAATCAAACCTCTTTACATTACGGGTTGTAGTGTTTTCCTTTGGAGGGATGATAATTTCCATGGATGAAGGTGAAACTTCAGTTGAATCAATCATCTGTAGGTAAGGAATGGAAACAGCTGTTTTCAAATACTCATTCACCTCATCCTCATTTTGAAATAAAGGCACAAGAGCCGTTGAATAATTAATGTTAAAGTCCGTTGGAGGATTTAGATTTGAATTTAAATCCAATACACGTGCAGAAAGCTTGTTGTTACCCATGTCAGCTGAAGTAGTATCAGATGTTGAAGCACCCGAATCCATATCCGATATTCTTGTTCGTTTACCATTAGAATTGGAGGTAAATTCAAAGTTTGAAATAGCTGTAACAGATTTTCCTTTTTCTGCGAGAGAAAATTTCCTGAACATATTCCTCCGGAGAGAATCATGGGGTCTCAGAATATTACGTGGGATACTCGGCCATTCCACATTGAATTCCAGATTTGGTAACGTATCTACAGCTGGAGGTACAGAAACTATCTCCAAGTTTTGAACTATAATCTTATGATGAGAATGATCAAAAATTCCATCGATAATATTGAACTGTGAAACCTGAACTGGAAAAGAATAAGACCCAAATCGATATATGAACGAAGTATTAAGACCATTATAATTCCTGACCTTTAATCTAATGGCTGAAGCATCATTCCAAGTTAAAGTAGTTACATGAACTTCCAAAAGACCACCAAAAAGTAAAACCAGTTCTTCAAAGAGTTTATTGCCCCAAAGATCAAAAGGAACCCCTTTCACCTCCATCCAAGTACCTTCTGAGGAAAGAACCGGTAATTCCACTGAATTTGCTGTATTCCACCAAGGCATTAATCTTGTGAACAATCCATCAAAATCCCAATGACCATTGCTTAATAAAAGTTTTTTATCTTCCAGAGAAGCAAAGAAGAATGCTTTCTTGGCTGCAAATGGATAGATATCAAAACCAACATCTAACGAAAAACGATTTGAAATTTCAATACCAATAGAATTCCAAGAAGAAACTTCAATAGAAGTCTCAATAATGATGGCATGATTCCAATTTTTAGTTGAAGAATCCTGTGGACATGTCTCCAGAGAAAAAGTATCAGTAACAGCAGGTTGCGACTCAACCTGTGTAACTAAAGGTATTTCCTCCAGAGGGACAGATTGCGACTCAATCTGTAAGATTGGAGAAATATTTTCAACCGCCTCAAGCTGGGGAGATGATGTCTTCCTCTGCAAGATAACATCTGAGAAACCCTGAACAAAGGGTAACCATCTTGAAGAAACATCTTCTATCGGAAAACACATAAAGTGTTTAATATTTTCACAAGAATAAGAGACACGAAAAAACTCACCATACTTGTTTTGATCACGACAAAAAAGAATATGTTCATTACCTCTATGAAAAATCCAGTACTATTTGCCATAAAAGCTTTTATTTTATTCTCTTTTCATAATATTTTTCATCCAAGTGACTCCTTCAAAACTGATTTGCACTTGTAAAACCTTTTTGTGTTTCTGGTTTGCTCATCAAACAAAATACCATTAGATTTGGAGGTAAGAACGAAAGATTTATACTTACAATCAATGGTAGTCTCTTTGCCAGAAGAAGTTTGTATGCCCTTAGATTTCTTTTTTCTTGATACTGTTTCCCAGTTTTGATCATCAACATCCTTTGAAACCCCTGAACTATTACCTTGTTGAAAACCACAAACCTTCTCCACCCACGATGTAGATCTGTCGAAAACTTGATGCAAACCCTGCTTCATACCATGCTTGCCCTGCTGAACTGTATCCAAAACCCTAGAACTGTGAAGATGAGAAGATGAGCTTCTCACCATTTTTGCCGCGAGAAAATCGGACATTCTCTCTCTTAGTCATGCCTTCCTTTCTCATGACATTTGATATTTAAGGTACTGGTATTTTGTCATTCTCTTATTTTCGATTTACTTCTCTTTTAAAGATCTCTTCGTGCAATTTAATGATTATTGATTATTTTTCTCTATGTTTTGATCTAACTTTCTTTATCTCTTCTTTCTATCCAAACAGATTCAAAAAGTTTATGTTTTTACTCCTTGCTTGATGTGTAACTAATTTTCTCTACATTCTCTAATATGTGTTTGCAGTTAGACTTGTCTCTAATGACGTTTGCCTTCTGTATGTTGTGATCATAGTGGTTGTTGAGTATGTTTTCAAGCTTTTGCTAGTAAAAACCGTCTATGTTGGTTTCATCCGTACACTGCCAAATTCGACTCAATATCCCTCTCATTGTCAATTTCAAATTTCAAAAAAACAGTTTCAAACGGAAAGTTAGTTTCCTTATTTTCCTTTGTTGGTCAATTGCCAGCTCCAATACTGGCTTACCCAGAAAAGGAAAATACTTTGACAACACTGGCTTACCCAATATAGTTTTGCCCGAGTATACACATAAACAGAATATCAATATATACCCAGTTATACCTTCTCAGTATTTGCATCTCACCATAAACCCTAAAATTTAAACTCTAAACATGATGGAGGCGGAAAGTTCCAGTCAAGTAGGAGATTTGGTCAACAAGTTCAAGCAGGCTACGTCGGATTTAGGAGATATTAATGAGGTTGTGGTCGTCCGACAAGGAGATAACAATGAACAAGAAGAAGATTCTAACTGGGAGGCGAGTGTTATTGGTAAAATTATCATTGAGCAGAGAATGAGTTTTGACACTATGGAGAAACATATTAAGTTTACTTGGCCGTTTATGTCACCTGAAGATCTTAAAATTGTGGAAATTGATCTTAACACCATGATCTTCAAGTTCAGCAACTGGAGTTCACTTAACAAAGTAATAGAAGAAAGACCTTCGAGCATCCAGAAGCATTTGCTGGTTGTTCATGATTACATTCCAGACATGGTTTATCTGACAAACATTGGAACTATCAACAGTTCTGGATTCAACTCAAATATCTCCTTCCAGAACATATGAATGTTGCAGTTGTCACTAAGATGGGAAAAATAATGGGTGAAATGACTGACAATGAGCCTAAGGATGCTATTCCGGTTGGTAGTGACCCTGTTAAAGTTTGTGTCAATATTAGCTTATCCAATCCCTTAAGAAGAGGTGTCAAAGTCATTATAAATGTGACTAGCCAATGCAAGTGATGTCTTCTACTTATGAAACATATTTAGAATTGTGCGCAATGTTGATTTTGAAAATGCATTTGACAACATATACTGGAAGTGCATTGATATTGTTTTTGATAAGTTTAGGAGATGGATAAGATGGTTCATTTCATATGCTAGATTTTATATTTTGATAAATGGAGAAGTAACTGAGGTTTTCAATGGTCGAAAAGATATAAGGAAAGGGGGTCTCATCTCACATTTTCTATTCATCATGGTTGTAGAGATATTTTCCTTAAATAAAAATTATTTCAGATTGCCTCATTTCAGGATTCAAAATTCCTTCAAATGACACTATTATTGATCATCTACAATTTGCAGATGATCTGATAGTGCTGAAGAGCAAATCAATAACTTAAATAGAAACATCTTGTTTTCCTTTGAGCTGGTATCTGGATTGAAAGTGAATTTTAGAAAAAGTGCAATTGCAGGTATTGGTGATAATCATAATGTTATGCAGTGTGCAACTTGCTTTGTATGTGGATTAACTGATTTTCATGTTAACCATTTAGGAATTCTTATAGGA